>LJIJ01000272.1:0-156954 GCA_001718145.1 Orchesella cincta | reverse complement strand
ATAAATTCTAATAATTCTCAATTATGTGACCTTGATACAGAATGGTTGTACTCCTGATCATTTTCTCACAACATCTTCGCAACATCGAGATTCCCGTACCTTGGGGTAGTCGCGGTGGTGGCAGAAAACTAAGCAGATTTCCAGTCTTCCAAGTTTTCCCAGTATGTGTAGAACTCATATTGAGATAAATGTATGTATAATTCAATAACTTTTCGGATAGGAGGTTCATTTATTGTTACACACAACCCTGTAGATTCTTTTTGCGTTGATAACGGTATGGTGCGTTTGTGCTATTTTGACATTTCTGGAGTATCTTCCAGAAGGTGATCCAGCAAGAGTAGATGTGAAAGAAGAATTATAGAAGAGACACCTTGGATCAGGATTCCATATCCATGTAAGAACACAATCCAAAAGATCCAAAATGTAGGCTGCCATAATATGTTACAATTTATCGCTTTTAACGAATGAAAGGAACATTTAATTAAAACTCAACTACAAAGGTATTTGATACTATCTGTATTATTAAGATGATAAGTGTATATGCAAATATTTTTGAAATAGTCCAGTGGGGCATTCCGACGGTTTCAATTGGAGCCGTGGTTGGAGTACTTTGTGGAGTATTGACATCAACAGTTGAATCCATGGGCGATTACTGCTGTTGTGCTAACGTTATCCGTAAAAAAATCATACATCAGTCATGCTACAACTGTCTACATGATAGGTATAAACATTCACACATAATTATAGGAGCACCAGTACCTCCGGAACATGCTATGAACAGAGGAATCTTTGTTGAGGGGTTTGGATGTGTTCTCAGTGCCATTTTCGGAACAGGAAATGCCTCAACTTCATACAGCAGCAATATTGGAACGTTGGCCGTCACAAAAGTTGGTTCCCGAAGAGTAATTCAAGTAGCTGGAGTGATTATGGTTTGCTTAGGACTTGTGGGAAAGGCTGGCTCCATTTTTGTGTCACTGCCGGATCCCATTCTGGGAGGAATGTTTTTGTTCTTGTTCCCTTTGGTCATGGCTGTTGGGCTTGCAACTTTGAAAGATGTCAACTTGGAGTCATCCAGAAATATATTTATTGTCAGCTTCAGTATATTCTTGGGATTGGTAAGTTTTATTTAACAAACATGCTGACACTGATGCACTGCCAGTTTAAAATCTCACATTGCCCTTTGGACGATAACCAGGCTATAAGTCAATGGATAAATACGCATCCTGGACTAATCAATACAGGAACTCTGGAATTGGATAGTTTGATTCAAATTTTGTTGAGCACAGGCATGTTTGTAGCTGGTTTCACTGCATTTATCCTGGATAACACAATTTCAGGTAAGTTAATATATTATATAATCGTTGCTTGTCTATAAAAATACTTTTTGAGCTTACCCTTGTATCGTTCAATTAGGAACTGATGAGGAACGAGGTCTCGCTGGTCGTCAAGCTGCGGAAGCTGCGTCAAAGATATGCCGGGACACTTCCTATGATTTGCCATTTGGAATGAGCATTATCAAAAAGTAAAAGTTATTATAAACATACAATAACCACATGGCCATTTATATACTTCCGGACGGGAATGATCCAATAGCATTTTAAAATTAATTTCCTACTAGATTCAGCATCTTTAAGTGGTTTCCCTTGTCTCCCACCTATGAACATCATCCAATTACTCTCTTTAAGTTTTGGAGATCAGCCAAGATACATGTCAATAATCTTCCGGTTCAGAAAAACTCAACCAGTAATAGTGTTTTATCAAGTTTCAATTCAACGAGTGCCCTGTGATTTGATACTTATCTTAAGTTTAAATTCTATATGATAGTTTTATCCTCTAGTTAATATGTACATATTATTGTATAAGATAAAAAGAAAATGCCAACCAAGTCTATATACAATCGCACTAAATTTTAGTGCAGATATAAATTATAATGACGTTGGAAAACCAAAAGCTTTTAATAACAATATGCCATAATAATCCTGTCAGGCATACACCTTTTAAGAACTCAATAATAACGAACCCCATTCTGTATTATTTGATGTTCACACTGTTCACTGGAATTTATATAATGACCACTTTTCTATTGCATTGCATATTCTTTAAAATGTGAACAATGTATACTTAAGCGTACGCTTAAGTAAGCAAGCGCTCTCACTCTTTGCATTGTACCAGGAAAGCAACTAAAAACCTACATAACAGTATAATGCAAGGACTTTTAAGTATCGTGGTGTTTGGGTTTTGAACATTTGATGTCATTTCATGAATGCTAGACAAAAATAGATTAACAATGCATTGTTCTATTCTGCACGAAAGTGGATTATCACAAAAAAGACGAAAACCAGAATAAAATGAAATGCTTCATCAAATGTACAAAGCATGTGATTCTGTCACAAACAACTGCTGGACACCGACACCACATACGCTACAGAACCATGCGTACAGTTTTAAGTCTGCGAAGATTGCATTATTGAGGTGGTGAAGAGGTCAGTCGTGTATTCAATGCAGACATTCAAAGATTGCAAAGACAAAAGACAAAGACACATACACTTTTGATCTGTTGGTATTCATAGTTAGATAGTTGTTGGGCAGGCTCTGACATCTAGAACTGTACGTGTTACATTACAAATAATTTAGTTCATTCAGTTTAACGGTTTAACTTTAACCTTTCTATTTTTACAACGTGATACCTTCTCCTGTGGTGCAAAAAATGGAGAATCCAACCTTGGATATGTCAACGGAGGTAATTTTCATCATATTAAGTGTCATTCTAATCGTACGCTATAAGGAGGCTTAAAAACCACTAAAGTATATTCATCGTTCATTTTCAAACACTTTCAACATAATCAACAGGGCGACATAGAGATTGAGATGGATTCTCGTGCTGAGAAAACTAATGGCAAGCCGGAAGTTTTTTGCAACTGTGAATCACTTAAAGCTGTGAATGTGAATGAACTAATCAAAGCAAATCAAGTAAAGGTTTAGAAATCGAAGAAGAGGAAGCTTTGTTATATGTCTAAATGATGTTCCGCCGTGGTATGTCTCGATATGTTTAGGACTTCAGGTAGAATAAAAATGACTTTAAACTGCATATTTTAAAAATTAGCTTAGCTATGATAACATTATAACTTGATTCCTATCCAGCACAATTTGGAAATGGTCACAGCTGCAGTGGCAATCCCGTTTCTTCTTACGCCCGAATTATGCATGGAAGATGATGATCCAGCCAAAGGAAAAATAATTTCCTCCCTAATCTTCATGTCAGGCATAATAACGATTCTGCAATGCGTGGTTGGAACAACTTTGCCGATTGTACAAGGTGGTAGCTTCTCATATCTCCTTCCATCCCTTTGTATTATGAGTTTACCAAAATGGAAGTGTCCCAGTTTGGATGGAATGAGTCCAGAACAGAAGACCGAGGAATGGCAGATTCGAATGAGAGAAATTCAAGGCCGCTATTCTCTTTGCATCAATGTTTGAAACGATTTTTGCCTTGACAGGTAGGGTCACGACACGAATGGACTTTTGAGTTGACTTGAATGCTATACCTATTTAAACTTTGACTTTTGCAGGATGCATAGGATATTTTACTAAATTTATAACACCAATCACTGTCGCTCCGGCTATAACATTGATTGGGTTGTCCCTATTCAAGAATGTAATGATTGAATGTTCCAAAAACTATTATGTCTCCGGATCGTAAGCAATCATATATTAAACTACGATTGAATTAACTCAAATCATTTAGTTTAATTGTCGCCTTGACTTTGCCACAGAATGGCTGTGCTGCTTATCATTTTTTCGCAACATCTTCGCAATCTCAAGATGCCCCTACTGTGGAGCAACAGATTACCCAACGGAAAGCGAAATACCTTTCCTATCTTCCAAGTTTTTCCAGTGAGTGAACATTCGTGTAATCATGAAAATTGAAAAAAAAAATCTTCAAAAACGTTTAACCGTTTAATGCAACAAGGATAAAAAAATTAAAAATGCTTGTTCTTTAAAGGTCCTTCTCGCCTTAGTGGTTGTTTGGGCTGTCTGTGGCATCTTAACAGTTTTGGACGTTCTTCCAGCAGGAGATCCAGCAGAGTTGATGTTAAAAAGAGGATAATTGAAGAAACTGACTGGTTTCGAATTCCATATCCATGTGAGTTTGTACAATATTTATTGCGTGTCATGTTGTATGCAGGATGTAGCTCTATTCACTCCAGAAAGCGTATCATGCAATTTTCCTCATTATGCGTGGCGAACAAAAAAGCTGTTCTCACATCTAAGCCGAAATGCAGATTTTTTTTGCACAAATCAACTTTAAGTGATAAGGTATTTTAATTAATGTATGCAGTTCAATGGGGCATACCGACAGTCTCAATCGGAGCTGTGTTGGGGATGCTATGTGGTGTTTTGACATCAACGGTGGAGTCCATTGGGGATTACTATGCTTGTGCTAGTATCATTCGTAAGTTTTCATTTTCTAGAATAAATATGCTACAAAATATTCAAGGTCAGACTCATCCCTACAACACCTTGAAACAATGACATTATGAGTGTAATATATGACTGACGACAGCTTAAAATGTTTAGAAGCACCAGTTCCACCAGAACACGCAATGAACAGAGGAATATTCATGGAAGGGTTAGGATGCGTTATAAGTGCTATTATGGGAACAGGAAACGCTTCAACTTCATACAGCCATAACATTGGGACATTATCTGTAACGAAAGTTGGTTCCAGAAGAGTGATTCAGATTGCTGGAGTGATTATGGTGGGCTTGGGACTTGTAGGAAAAGCCGGAGCCATTTTTGTCTCGCTACCAGATCCAATACTAGGTGGAATGTTTTTGTTTCTATTCCCTTTGGTCATGTCCGTGGGAATCGGAACATTGAGTGAAGTGAATTTGGAGTCATCTAGGAATATATTCATTGTCAGTTTTAGTATATTTTTTGGATTGGTAAGTTTTTTTTTGGATATTTGAATCTTATACGTCAAGCCTGACTTGGCCATGAGCATGACAGAATTTCTTCTTGTACTTACTCAGGCTGTAAGTCAATGGATGAATTATAATCCAGGACTAATCGACACCGGAACTCCAGAGCTTGATAGTTTGCTTCAGATTTTGTTGAGCACTGGAATGTTTGTTGCTGGCATCACAGCTTTTGTATTGGATAATACTGTCTCAGGTCAGCAAATTTAATTGTGAAATATATCTTCACGAATCAAAAAACGAGAAAGTTAAATTGACTCTCCACATTTTTGTTTGCAAAATTTAGTACGGATGAAGAAAGAGGACTGACTCAACGACAAGTTGCAATCGCTGCTTCGAAATTGCGTAATGATACTACCTATGATTTGCCTTTTGGAATGGGGTTTATCAAACGGTATGATATCTGCATGATAAAATAGTATTATTTGTTCACATCAAGCCGAAGCATATCTATGAAGTGTTTTTACGTTAATGAATTTACTTATGGAAATTATTTTTGTAGGTTTCCAATTTTTAAATGGCTCCCAATTTCTCCAACATACGACAAGCATCCTATTACGCTGTTGAATTGCAAATCAAAGTCTGAAAACTTCACATCGTCTGACACAAGTCTTCCGAATTACATCAAGAAAACCGGACACGTTGCTCATTAACAATAATTTAAATTTAAAACGTACAAAAGTAAACACGTACAAATATTCACTTTGTATATTTTAATTCTTTAATGGCATACAGGACTTTGATAAAAATTATTGTATAGACTAACTTTTACTCAATACAACAGTATCAATAAAAGTTTGAATGGAATTTACAAACTCTTTGGTATTTCGTAAATGAAGGTTGTGTGTTCCATTTTCAATCAGGTGCAGTCTATTGAAAAACAATCATCAGTCGTCATCATTAATTTATACAGTAGTGGATTTTTAATTATGAAAATGGATCTGCTAGTAACCTTGAATTTCTAAACGACGAATTCAAATGATTGGCATACGAAGGGACAATCAAGGCATCCTTCAGTCCATGTATTACCAAAGTAGGGCATTGAACATTTTTTATCAAGTCTTGGAATGTTCCACCTTCCTTGAAGACGTCAGATTTAACCATCTTAATTGATTCATCCATCCACCCATTCCACATCTCGAGAAGTAATTCCTCTCCATACATTTTGGTGAGTGGAATACGTCTCCAGTCAGGAATTGCGGCGAGTCCAAGTTTTCTCATTACTACATACAAATAATTTTTAATTAAAAAAATAAAACAAAGAGAAAACGTACAAAACATAAAATTTCTGATTGATTCAATACCTTCGACACCAGGAACGGTATTTCGTCCGGCATAGCCAAATGCACCCCATGTAATAAGTCCAGAAACTTTTTCTGGTTTTTTGTTCGCCATTATAATCCCGGTTAATGCGCCACCACTCCATGCCAAAAGCGTATAGCGCTCAATTCCTAATTTCTTAAAATACAATTACATGAAAACATCTTTACGTGGCTCCGCATCTACTTTAAGACTCAAATTACATTGTATTTACGTTCATTAGCCCTTCGGCATATTTCACATCATACTCGTAAACAGTTTCAGCAGAGTTTGGTTTAAATGGTCGGTTTGGAGGACGACTCCCTCCGTATCCAGGTGGATCCCAAGCAATCCACTTGTACTTTTCCTGGTTGAACTCATGTAGTATCGGCTTCACGTCCATTTCGATGGATCCTGGAAAGAAATTACGAAAATTGATTCAAAATCAAGCAATTTATCAATTTAACCTCCGTCCAACAATGTTCTACTTACCAAAAGTACCCGGAAGAATAAAGATCGGATGAGCATTTTGGGAATTTCCTAAAGTTTCTATGTAATTAATATCAAGGTCCAAAACTCGTACTTTCTTTTCTGTAAAGGCTAATGATGATGATGCAGATGAAAACTGTTGTTTCACATTTCGAAATTGAAACTGTGGACCACCAAGAAGTTTCTTGCTGTACCCTAACAAGCTAAAACTTATTAGGCGTTTCATTTTAATTATGAGACAGGTGAAGTCGTAGGAAAGAGAGAGCTTTTAGAACAATTTGAACAGATCAGAACTAAACTAAATCTCATTCTCATCTGTATGAAATGTGATCTCAAGATGTAAATATCGGGTTCTACAGCTGCGCTGGTACATTTATACATGGAAAGCACATGACAATGATGATTGAGAGCAACCTGGTCCAGAATCAGATGCTCCAGTCAGATCATGCCTTTCTGGAAAGCTATTGCACATGTGTATTATCATTACGCTTTACGCTGTACATGGTTTGACTCTTTTTTCATGATTTACAGTGAAAGGAGAAAAAACCATAGGATTTTTGCTTTCTTTAATTAACAACTCTTTATTGAGTCGTGTTCAGAATAACATTCTTGTCTATAAAAGTTTGAACGCAATTCACAAACTCTTTCGTTTCCCGTAAATGGAGATTGTGTGTTCCATTCTCCACTAGATGCAACCTGTTGAAACATAAGTGGTAGGATTACATTATGAGTAATGCTATTGAAAAATTATCTTGTTCATTTTGGTGTACAGATGCGTTAAACGAGTCGTTATATATTTGCAACCTTGAATTTCTTAATGATGAGTTGAAATGCTTTGCATGGGAAACGTCTATCAATGCATCTTTCAATCCATGTATGACTAATGCCGGACATTGAATGTTCTTCAAGACGTCTTGAATTACTCCACTCTTGCTGTACACCTTTGATTCGGCCATTTTAATCATCTCCTCTGTCACACCGTTCCACATCTCCAGCAGTAATTCTTCGCCATACATTTTCGTGAGTTGAGTTCGTCTTGATTCTGGAATTGCGGCGAGTCCAACTTCTTTCATTGCTGCAGATGTAATAATAAGATATATCTATTCTTTAAACCTTTTCTGTTTTTTTGGCCTGAATTTGTTATAAATTATGAAAATTAAACTTTGCTACTTAATTAGCACCTGTAACAAATGGAATTGCTTCCGTTTCGAAAAACCCAGCACCCCAAGTAATCAGCCCTGAAATTTTCTCTGGTTGATTCGTGGCCATTATTACACCCGTTATTGAACCTCCACTCCATGCGAGAAGGGTGTAGTGCTGGTATCCTAATATCTTGTTGCCAAACATTAAACCAACCATAATTATTCTGAAAATTACATGGGGATATTTCTGATTTTATAGCAAACAGGACCCTGGAACTGGAACTATTCCCATTGCCCCATTATCATAATGTAAACGATTCTACTCAACTCAGGTATCATTATGACATTTCGTATTTTTAACCAGATTGGCAAGACCTTGTTTGCTTCTGACCACTTCTTAC
Organism: Orchesella cincta; assembly: GCA_001718145.1. Taxonomy (NCBI): domain Eukaryota; kingdom Metazoa; phylum Arthropoda; class Collembola; order Entomobryomorpha; family Orchesellidae; genus Orchesella; species Orchesella cincta. Next base: position 148,644 of record LJIJ01000272.1, on the reverse strand, counting down.
ATTCATTAACTCTGTAGCATATTTCACATCATATTCGTAAACGCACACATAACCGTTTGGGAGGAATGGTCGAGTTGGAGGTCGACTTTTTCCGTACCCAGGTGGATCCCATGCAATCCACTTGTACTTTTCCTTATTGAACTCATGCATTATCGGCTTAAAGTCCATTTCGATTGATCCTGAGAAATATGGGTTTATAGACAACAAGTGAACAAGTCAAACCTGACTTCAAACAAACTAGCATCTGTAATCATGAGCAATGAAAAAGTTTCGCTGACTTACCAAAGGCTCCAGGAAGAACAAAAATAGGATGGGCATTGTGGCGATTCCCAAAAGTTTCGATATAGTTTATTTCGAGGTCCAAAACTCTTACTTTCCTCTCTTTGAATGCCGAAGACGCAGATGAAAATTTCTTTATTTGGGAGAATCTAATGGATTGCAATTGCAACTGAATGAAACTTTTGCAGTGCCCTAACATTTTGACCATGACAAGAACAACTCAACTCTTCGAATGATATGCAGGAACATACTGCTTGTAGCAGGTGCGCCATTGAAGATCAGATCAATGAAAGTTATACGATATCATGTAACTCGTTGTTATTAAAACGGACTACATTATTTAGATTAGGATAGTAATTATGATTTTTTGGTTATAAAGTAAAACGTTTCATAACCAAACCTGGACCAATTTAGATAGTTCTTCCCTGGGAACAAGGAGAGCTTGGAAGAAGGCATACGGGAAGACAGGTTGCGAAGAACGTAAAACCGTGGGAGAAAAAAGATGGAAAAGTCTTGCGCCGTACAAATCGGGTGCTCTAGGAAGACCATGAATCCATGCTCTCGTAAATGATAAGGTCACATTATCTGACGACGGTGAGGAAGTTGTGAATGGAAATATTGGTATCGGCCAACTGAAGCTTGTTAAATAAGACGAATTTTTATCCTGCACGTGTACTTTCTTTAAGATTTCTCACTTTCAAACTTCATGTCATAATTACAAAAGACTACTTTTATTTTTCTCTCATTAGAGTCAATCGTTAACACGAGGTTATTAACGAAACATTACGTCAGAAAATGGTTTATGTATTACATCCGTTTATTACACTAACAAAACTAGACTTAATTGTTATAATATTGTAACAAGGCTTCATCCTTTGGCTTGAGAATGCACTTATCCCTTAAATTGACTACCCAGCCTGGTTCCAGGTCATAAAATATTTGACGAGGGTCCTTCCGTTTCAGGAGCAAGTCTCGTTTAGGATCATCCTCAATTTTAGCTAACTCATACCCATATTTCTGAGAAAGCACAAGTCGCTCTGCCGCAATTTTCTCTGGATCCGCAAGATAACCACGATTTTTAGGGTCAGTATAAAATTCTATAGCGTCCTCCGGAGGAATCCATCTCTTTGGAATAGGTTTCCCACCTCGAAACCACTCCATGGGGTTTCGCGCAGCCCACAGACTGTGAAGGTCATAATAACCTACTGTGATAGTGCCCCCGTTTTTCTCTACCGCCGCAATAACAGGTTCTGATACCCACTGAACTTCAATGTTAACTTTTGCTTTGAATGTGTCAATACCCTAAAAGTTTGAAAGAATACCAAATTTTCAACATTTAACAAGCAATAACTCGTGAGCCTCCATACTTATACTTTGTACTTACATCTGCAGTTAAATGGAATCCGTAGTGGCGTTCCGAGGGTTTAACTGTAAACAGCTTTGTATTACAAATTGCAGTCACGTCAATCGGCTCATCAACATTTAACCTATTTGTGTCAATCAGCAGCTGCAAATTTCCAAGGCTGAGAGGGGGATACTGCCTTTTCAAACTGAAATCAGTAGATATTTGATATTATAATACATATGATTCATTGAAACAACTTTACACCTTAAATTAAATGGCAAAAGGAATTATATTATATATTCGTTTCTGCAACTTACTGATGATTCTTGTAGTAGTTCTCCATCGGTACGCGAACGTACCACGGCATGTTATCTGGTTCCCAACCTAACCTTGGATAACTCATTCTCTGAAAGGATCCCTTCTGCGGTCCTCGATGCAATTTTCCTCCATGTTGACCATGTCCACGTTTCGGTGCCTAGAAATCATCAAACCACGATATATATGAATGACTGGCTGGAATAGTTGATAGGAAATGAGAATTTCTTTGAAAATATACTAGTCCAGTATATATTTTACCTTAGGATATGGCTCTCTAGGAAGATTACCTAAATTAACTCGAGGCAAGGTGCGAAGAAGGGCCAGGGCCCAATCAGATCCACTTTTCATGGACATTTCAACGCACTGTCAATCACCAACCAATAATTGCCAGGAGCTTTATCTAATATTTCTCCATTTCAATCAACCAACACTTATCCGAGAAGACTTCAACGCCACCTCACCTTATCTTACTTCCTGTGGAGGCGGAATGCACTGTTGTAAGTAAATTCAAACAAATAAGCTTATTATGGTAAACAGAACTTTAATTTGTTTTGATACAGACACATTGCATTGCATTGATCCTGATAACCCGGTCTGGAGAAATACGCTGAACACATGATCTTCTCAAGTAGCCCCAATAACAGAAACTGTTCCAAAGGAACCTGCAGGAAAATATCCATATCCGACCTAAAAAAAGGATATCTATGCAGCGGGAAAGGATCTTTCAAGAGGGTCTTGAAAAGACCGCACGGACAAAATTACCTATAGAATCTTATGCACATTTTACAGTTCCCTATTCCTTGTGCATAAAAAGACAATATCGATACACTCATCATGTGCATATACCTTTTTTATATACCAACGTTCGGCATTGGAATTTGTACGTTGACTTTGCTGGAAACAACCTCAGTAAAGTACTTTACATCAAAGCTGATTGTAGTATTTGCAAATCTTATGTGATGGTATCTGCAGACCATCTATTTTGCTTGGTGGAGAAGTGATATTTAGCGAATGCCGAAATTGGAAGTTTGTATTTGTTTACTGGCAAAAAGCGTACATTCAATAGCAGTGCTACTCACATTAATAGTTAATTTTTAAAGGTTGAAAACATCAGACACTATTGTCAACTTCAACTGTAACTTTAGACTTATTAAACCTTCTATTTTGGATAGAATAAACAAAATAAACAAGTGGTAAGAATATGCGTTTGACTGTTATCTGCTAATTAAGTATGAGTTTTTTAATTTTGAAAGTGGTTTGATTTGTCTCTTGCAGATCAGTAACTTTTAACTGGATTGAAATTATTATACGAGTTGACATCCTTGACAAGCGGAAATGGAAATCAACGAGGCAAACTTGCAGGCCCTGGGTTCATACCTTCAACAAACATTGAATCCTGACCCAACGGTTAGAAAGCCAGGTCAGTTTTCGTAATCAATTTTCGTTGTCATTAATTCATGCTCATGTTGAATTGGACTAGTTTTGAATTGGGTTGTTGGGTTCTTTACAGCTGAGAAATATCTGGAGTCTGTGGAAGCTAATAAGAACTACCCTTTACTTTTACTGAGTTTGGTGGACAATGCGAATGTGGATGTTACTATAAGAGTGGCAGGATCCATTGTTTTCAAAAACTACGTCAAGCGCAATTGGAAAATTGTAAGTTAATCAAGTGGAATCGGAAATCTTAATCATGTAGCTTCAGGTTATGTAATGTCGGGCATTTATTTTAGGTGGACGATGTTAATAAAATTGATGCAGCGGATCGGCAAGCCATCAAATCTTCAATTGTTAATCTTATGCTGAAGTCTCCAGAAAATATTCAGAGACAATTAAGTGATGCAGTCTCTGTGATTGGAAGAGAAGATTTCCCAAAACTGTGGCCGGATCTGCTGAAAGAACTTATAGAGAAGTTCACCTGTGGTAAGAGTTACTTACACATTACCAATTGTTTATACTTCATAAATTAGGGGCTTTGCAATTCGCATCGACAAACTAAAGCTTGAAAAACATAAAGTGTATATATTTACTATTATTTACTTATACTTATCTAATAATTGCAGAGGACTTCCACATTATAAATGGAGTTCTTCAAACAGCCCATTCCCTTTTCAAACGTTACCGTTTTGAATTAAAATCTGAGGATTTATGGAGGGAAATCAAGTTTGTTTTAGACAACTTTGCAGCACCGTTAACAGCTTTGTTTCTGGTATTTATTACTGACAATTTTATGCTTAAATTTCTACTTGGTTGATTATAAGGATGTTGAAACAACATGATCATTTTTACAGAAATTGATGGAACTAGCGTCACAGCATGCCACTAATAAGGATGCCATCAAAGTGATTTATAGTTCTCTATTGATGATTGCAAAGATCTTCAACTCGTTGAATGCTCAAGATATTCCAGAGTACTTTGAAGATAATATGGCAGTTTGGATGTCTAATTTCCACACTTTGTTGGTTACTGACAATCCACTTTTGAAAACTGGGGTACGCTATTAAACTTACTACATATAAAATAGAATATTCAGACAAACATTATCATAATATGAGTATTTGTATTTTACGCATCCAGGATGATGAAGATGCTGGACTCTTGGAGCAAATTCGGTCTCAAATCTGCGATAACATAGGGATGTACGCACAGAAGTACGACGAGGAGTTTCAAGAAATGCTACCTCAGTTTGTAACAGCGGTTTGGAATCTACTAACTTCTACAGGAAATCAGTCTAAATATGATTTGGTACTTCTACACTTCAAATATTTACATGTCAAGTTTAAGGAGCAACAGTGGTGTAACTGTTGTAACTTGTAAGGATAAAACATTATTGTGATGTTGTTCCATGTTTTTTTTGTTGCAGCTCGTCAGCAATGCAATCCAGTTTTTAGCTTTGGTAGCGGAGAAACAGCAGCACAAACAATTATTTTCGGATCCAAGTACACTTAGTAGTATTTGTCAGAAAGTCATAATTCCAAACATGGAATTCAGAGGTGGGTCCGTAATTTATAACGGCATATTGCTTTGTTTTAAGCATTAAGTGCTTCAAAAGTGAATGAATGAATGAACCAATGAACTTTCTACATTTCAATCACTTCTAATTTAGAATCTGATGAGGAGCTGTTTGAAGATAACCCAGAGGAATATATTCGTCGAGATATTGAAGGATCAGATGTAGATACTCGCCGTCGAGCTGCATGTGACTTAGTCAAGGCGTTATCACGTTACTTTGAACCACAAATCACCGAAGTTTTTGGTCAATATATTACGGTAAGTGTTGGAACGAACCGTACTCTGTAGTTAATATGGATAATTTTCGTGAAGTTGTGTTTGCTAACTGTAACGTATTCAAAATTGTTGTCTTTCTTTATTCTCAGGCAATGTTGAGCCAATACAGCCAAAACCCTACTGGGAGTTGGAAAAGCAAGGATGCTGCTATATATTTGGTTACGTCTCTTGCTGCTAAAGGACAAACTCAGAGGCACGGCATTACCCAAACTAATCAACTTGTAAATATTGTGGATTTTTACCAAACCTATATTCTCCCGGATTTACAAGCACCAAACGGTAATTAATTTTACTAATGATGCGAATGCTAGTGATGCACTGGAACGGATAAAAGAGTTCAATTTTTTTCTTTTTAGTTAATGAGCTACCGGTTCTAAAAGCAGATGCTATCAAGTACTTGATGATCTTCAGGAATCAGTTACCACAGTATACTGTGAAAGAAGGATTTCCTCACCTAATGCGATTTGTAAGGGCTGAAAGTGCTGTAGTGCACACATATGCAGCTAACTGCATTGACAAGATTTTAATATTGAAAAATACTGACAACACAGCACTGTAAGTTTTTAGATTTAACCACACTGACAAATGTCTAAGGAAATGTTATTTTTTAGTTTGGAGAAGTCCAGTTTCAAAAGGCAAAAAATAAACAAATTTTTGTTTCTCTTGTAGCATCAAGTCAGCCGACATCAGTAGTCTGTCTCAGGAGCTAATTGCTAGTTTGTTCGCTGCGTTGGAGAAACCAGCTTCAAAAGAAAACGAATATGTCATGAAAGGTAAAGAATTTCAGAAACATAAGTTGTGTTTCCCTACTTTTTTATATAAATTTATTTATCGCGATGTAATTTTAATTCTTTCAGCTATCATGCGGTCCCTTTCAACTCTGCAAGAAGCAGTAATTCCAATTATGCCACACGTTCTTCCTAAATTGGTGGAAATATTAATGATGGTTGCTCGTAATCCATCGAAACCACATTTCAATCATTACCTGTTTGAAAGTTTGTCACTCTGTATTAAAATTATGTGCTCGAAGAGTCCACAGTTTGTTGCACAGTTTGAGGCTTCGTTGTTCCCAATCATACAAGGAGTTCTACAACAAGATGTCATTGGTAAGGACAATAAGGAAATTAATATTTGAGACCTTACGCACCATCATCATCATCATCATCATTATAAATATGCTAATTTTTATTGTATTTCAGAATTTATACCGTACATGTTTCAAATTCTCTCTCTTCTTTTGGATTTCCACGTTAATTCAATCCCTGATCCGTACATGACTTTATTCCCTTGTCTTTTGGTACCTGTCCTGTGGGAGAGACCAGCGAATATACATCCTTTAGTACAGCTGCTACAAGCGTACATTAGTAAAGGACCTCAACAAGTTGCAGCTAGTGATAAAATCGTGAGTTGGTCCTCTTTTGATATTATGTTTATACCGCAGCTAACTTTTGACATATACTTTTTCAATTTTTAGAATGCACTGTTGGGAGTTTTCCAGAAGCTTATTGCATCCAAAACTAATGATCATGAAGGATTTTATCTCGTTCAAAGTCTTGTTGAAAACATGCCACCAGAAGTTATGGAGCAATTTTTGAAACCCGTTTTCCTTCTCCTCTTTCAAAGGATAACTTCCTCAAAGACCACTAAGTTTGTCAAGTGTCTCCTCGTGTATTTCAGCGTTTTCATTAACCGATATGGAGCTGCAGCTTTTGTGTCATTAATTGATGGAATCGAAAATAAGTTTATGACCAAAGTACTGGATCGCTTGTTCATTGCGGAGGTCCAGAAAGTTTCTGGGACAATTGAAAGGAAAATCTGTGCTGTTGGAATCACAAAATTGTTGTGTGATGTACCAGAAGTTATGCTAAATGGAGATTACACAGTTTACTGGTACGTTAATCTTACTGCTTTTGCAAAGTTCTTTATAAAAGGCAGCTAGCTATGTGGAATATTAATTTGTTAATTTTAGGGTTAAAATTCGTATTCATAATTTAATTCCAGGGAACCTTTGCTGACTGCCCTCATAAAGTTGTTTGAATTGCCTGAAGATGATAGTGTTCCAGAAAATGAACACTTCGTGGAAATCGAAGATACTCCAGGATATCAAACTGCGTACTCAAGACTGAACTTTGCGAATAAACCAGAAGTAGATCCTTTGAAAGGTTCGTTAAATATTTGTATGAACTATGAACTTTAAACTATCATTTAATGAATACAAATTAATACAGGGATACTAATATTGGAAACTCACTTGTCGTATTTTAGATACCGTCCCGAACGCAAAAATTTACTTGGCTCAAAGCCTGGCGAAATTGAGTGTTGCAGCCCCAGGAAAGTTAATCCCATTAACTTCAAGTATGAACCCAGATGCTCAAGCGTTCTTAAGCAAGTACCTTCGTGAAGCAAATGTACAACTCTCCTAAATTATATGTCTTGTCGAAGTGGATCTATTTCCTGGATTTTTTAGTTTTGGATTGGAAGTTTTGGTTTCGATTTCTCTCATTTTTAATGTATAACAATTTTCTAAAACAGTCTTTGATTTTAAATTGTAAACTATTCAAACATAAATACTACTCATTTGAAACCTGTGGTTTGAATTTAATTTTCTTTTGTAATCAGTAAACCATGAATGTCCTGATACGTTTGTCATGCAATGCTGCGTTATTTATAAGAAAAAGAAAACAATTTTACTGTAAGATAATAAAGCTAACATTTACTACACAAAAATCAAAGATAATCGTTTTGTAAGCATGTTCTGATGCATCATCATAGTTCATGAAAGCATACCAAACTGGATCTCATTCTCATCCAAGAAGTGTATTCCCCGCATGTGTTATGTTATGTCATGTTTTGCAGAATCAGATGGAGTTGAGTTTGTTGTGCATATACAAACCTGTTGCAAACAGATATGAATAAAATGAGGGGAAGGAAAAAGTTAACTAAACTCCCGACATTTTAATTTGGTCACTGTTCTGCACACTTCTAAGCATTAAGATGATATTTAGCACTTGTCTAGGTCAAAGTCACAAAGTAGTAGTGCGTCATGTCTCATGCATAATGAAACAATCCAGAAGTTATCACGTTTCCAGTTTACATTTGCAAACTTCAGCTAATCACAATGAAGTTAATGGAAATTCGTCCGCCCGTCAAAAGGCCTGGAATGAGGCAGCTTCTTTAATGATCGTTGCACCAATGAATAACAGCGAACCATATTCTTTGGGGTATTTGGTATGTTCAAGTTATCTGAAGTTATCTGCTTTAACTTTTGAAAAGTGTGACGGATCCGTATACTAAAAGATTACATTTTAATGTCTAGATGATTGAGCGCTCTCGAACACATCGTGTTCTTCCTGGTAGTCTGGTCTTTCCAGGAGGAAATGCGAATCCGGTTGACTGTCACCCCAAGTGGATTGAAATGTTCAAAGACATTCTGAATATTGACATTCTTCAAGAACAGTTTTTTAATCAAGGGGCTAATATCCCTGCCATTTATGAAAGTGGTAATAATGAACTTATTCCAAAAGAAGTGTCCCTAAGAATAACTGCAATCAGAGAAACTTTTGAGGAGGCTGGTGTTCTCATATGCAAGCCAAGAAAGATAGATCCGGTCAAGGAATTGGAAGGCGTCCCATATTATGAATTTGACCAGTTGGATGACCGAAAGGAAAAACAGGCTTGGCAAAAGAGGATAAGGAAGAATGCAGAAGATTTTCTGGAACTATGCAAACAGCTCGATTGTGTTCCGGATGTTCACGCTTTGCATGATTGGAGCAACTGGTTGACTCCAACTAATTTCAAACCAAAGTCAAGATTTGATACTATGTTTTACATGCTTATCGTACCAAGGTTGGTTAACGTTCTGGCGGACGGAAATGAAGCGGTGAAAGCTCAGGTAATAATATTATATTTAAGCTTCATGCCATCTTCATTGAATTACTTTTTTTTACATTCATTCATGGAAACCTATATGTTTCAGTGGGGGTCTCCGTCATCCCTTATCGCAGACCATGTTAAAGGAGACATTCGCCTAATGCCCCCTCAAGTTTATGAACTTTGTCGTCTGAAGCAGCTCAAGACAATGAATGAACTTCAGTACAGACTAGAACTTCGGAAGAAGTTGGGTATTGAAAGATATTTTCCAGTTTTCCGAAATGTTGAAGATGGGTCTTTGATATTACTTCCAGGTTGGTTTTAATCACATAGTTCTTCTTCTGATGAATGCTTAAATACTAAATCATACTTTCTCCATCATCCAAACAGGAGATGATTTGTATCCCACCTCTCCAGATCCCATAGGTTCAAACCCCGACTCTTTAGAAGAAATACCAAAGACTATTGCACAATTAAAGGATTCCAGTACAAACCTTCATAGAGGAGTATTCAAAGATGGAACGATAACAATGTATGATATTAATGTAACGCGGTTCGGGCACATTTATTAGATTTGATAAGTCCAGCCAAATAATTGCTAAACTGTGATATTATGAAATACATTATAGTGTATGGAAATTATTTTCTTATGAAAAGCATACTTCATTTACAACTATTCCTACGCCTAAACGTACGGCTAATCATTACCACATCAAACGTACCAAAATCATATTACACCTTTAGCAATCCTAATGCATATATGAAACTCAAAGAGAAAATTATTGTGTGGTACACACACGTGTATTTTGCATAAAGGTTTTCTCCGCTAATCCGTACATCTCAATGCACGGTGTATACACAGCTGTGAATGTGCATGTGAAAGGAGAAAGTCCGTCCTCGGTCGGAGACTGTCCATTATCATAAATAATTATTGCAAAAACTTTTTAAAAACTGTATAAAAGTACAAAGAAAGCAGTTGAAGAGCGTGGTAATTTGTGCGAGTGTTTTAGGAGTCTTAATGCGGCTAGAAAATGGTGAAAGTCGGTATCTTTTTGAAACTACAATTTAAAATAGCGACCCGAGGACTGAAGACCGCTAGTGTTCAATACCAATCTAGTTTCAATATTACGGGTAAACCATGGCGTGAAGCTGCATCTTTGATTTTGGTATCACCTACTCCCTTGCCTGGGACACCAAATCCATCAAGTAAGCCTCATTTCTTAATGACCGAGAGGTCTCCGGGAGGCGGGGCGTTTTCTAGGTTGGTCTGCTTTCCTGGGGGGAATGTGGCTGCAGCTGACCATGATAAAGAGTGGCTGGAACGATTTGCAATGGCAACCGGGCATTACATTGAAAAGGGGATGACGTTTATTAAAGATGAAGGAAAAAATCCAAAGATTTACAACGGTGCCAAACATGATATACCCAAAGCCATATCACTCCGAATTACTGCGATCCGGGAGACCTTCGAAGAGACAGGGATTCTTCTTGCCAAAAAACTGTCAAGGGAAAATTTTGGGAAGGGGCTCGGAAAGGAGTGTAAGCTAGGACTGGGGAACGACGCCGGTGTGTTCGCATTTGAAGATCCGGAGCTGATGTTGTGGTGGCAGGAGCAGATTCGGAGGGATGCTTATAAATTTATGAAGTTATGTGATGAACTAGTAATATTACCTGATGTGAACGCCTTGGTAGAGTGGAACAATTGGTTGACGCCAAACTCTTGGCAGACTCGCTATGATACCATTTTCTACATGGCGGTTGTCCCTCAAGCTTATGAGACAGTGATATGTCCAAAAGAAATGGAATCTGCACATGTAAGATTACCGATAACGTTACGTTAAACGGCATTTTGAGGCAATTAATTAATTGTACTGTTAATTTGTGCAATTTAATTTATGTACTTTCAGTGGCTTACTGCAGAAAAGATGCTGAAAGAATGTGAAGAGAAGAAATTCAAGATGATAGCACCTCAAATTTACGAATTGGCACGATTGAAGTCAGCGTCCCTGAGTAGACTTCGTAGTTTAATGAACATTCGCCTCAAATTAGGAGTAGACGGATGGTGTCCCTGTTATATTAAGGCGCAAGATGGATACATCTCCGCCTTCCCAGGTATCGTTATTGAAGATTTTTAAATTTATTCAAAACAAACGAAAATTTGTATATGTAAATACAATAATATATTATATTCTTGGTTTTTAGGAGATGATCTTTATCCTGAAGATATGGATGTTATGAAATTTGAGGAAATTCGTAATAATGATGCCACATTGGACGAGCTGAGGGATACGACGAATCGACATCATCGTATTCAATATAGAAGCGAGTCAGACTTCAGTATATTGATAAAGAATTATAAAGAATGGATGGGTCATGTTTATTTAGACTGATCCAATTGGGCTTATCAGCAGTTGGCAATGGCTGGAAACGCTTTGATAAGGCAATTATTTTTGTGAGATTTGTTTTTGAATTTTAGAGTTCCACAGTGCCCCTTTTCTAGTCACAATAATTTCAACTGTTTTGTATAAATAAAGGAAAGAAATTTGACGTGTTTGTAAGCCCTCTAATTGTCGTATGCATCTTCACAATGATTATGTTGGCAAAATAAATTCATATTAGAAAATATTATAGTACAAAAAATCCAATTTCTAAATCAGACAGTGAAAATTTTTATTTTGAACTGTTCTGTGATATATCGACACCATTCAAATCCACACAGCACGCATCGTTAAAATTGTAGAAAAGTTATTAGTTTTAATTTATTGACAAATTGCTGTCTCGAATTACGACCAATTTTTTAAATTAAAAATATTACATGGACACGTCTTTTAAAATGATCTATCCTACTATTATTTCCTCAGCCTACATTAAAACATAATTTAAAATCACATTTTGGAAAGTTAGTTACGGTTAAAATTAAATGCATTAAACTCAACCGGAAGCTACTAATCTTACCAGCCCATAAAAGAATCTCAAGAAAGTATAAACTTCAAGACTACAGTACATATATTCAACTAATTCGACAGGAACTACGATAATCAGACGACTCATTTCTCATTCACTTACTCAGAAATACTGTTTTTAACCTTTTCATTTTTAAAGTAATAAAACGAAGAATATAGAATATTTCTTCCTCCATAAAATGTTGATACATCATTTAACATACCAAGCTTACTATATTGCCATTGCACTCCACTTTTTTAAAATTATTATTTGCAAGGAATCTCATGAAATTATCTCAGAAAATAATTGATTCACTATATTGTATACAACAACAGTAAGCCTCCCGTATAATTTTGATTTCAAGCCTTACTTTTTGCTTTTAAAAGACTTCATATAACACATAAATACATTCACTTTTCAGATAAGACAATAAAAAATTAAGTATCAAGTCTTGCACAATCAGGTTGTACGGTGGAATCAGGTAAGAGACATTATTACTCCAATTCTTTTAGTAATGGCAGAATTCCAAGGTGTCTCACCAGGCTCCTCACCGTAGTTCAACGTAATTTGCAGGGAACAACCCGAATTTTCCATTACATTCACCTCTCCACCAGCCTTCATCAATCTGGGGCATTAAAAGAATTTTAATTAGAAACTTTCCAGGAGATGAAAAATTGTTGCTAAAAAACTTCTATTCCTTACCATTTCTATGTTCGTGATTACATCGCCAGGATCAAAAGAAATTTCGTCTTCGGCAGCTAAAACGAAATTCATAAAAGTTACAAATTAATGTCCTTTTACCAAGCCAGTAATAATGGCACTTCAATCGACCTATTACAGTAGACTAGTTTATTAATTGTATAAAATTATATTTACCGGCTTGATAATCATAAATGGCAACAGCAACATTGTCATTGCCATTTTGTGATGTAGCACTTGGTGAATTGACAGAGTTTCCATTGGGTGACGTTGTTCCAACAATGCTCTGACTATTTGGATCATCGTCCCAGTCTTCGTCGTCTTCATCGTCATCATTTTCCTCTTCTTCCCGCAACCGTCTCTGTGCTGGAGGAAGCTGGGCCTCGAGTTCACGTGACCTCTGCTTTTGAGCTTCTTCTACAATGGATAGTTCATTATGCATTCTTTGAAGCTCATCAATGCCCTTTTGGGCTTCCAATTCAATCATACGACGCTGCTCGCTCATTTCCAATTGTCTCTGCTTTTCGGCTTCCTCTTCAACCCGTTTCTTATCAGCTTCTGCTATTCTCAATCTTTCTGCCTCCTACCAATCAGCAAATCCAACAATGAATTATAGCTTCGTACAATTTTAAATGAGAGTTGTGAGTTCCAAAAGGAAAATTAATGATCTCATACCTGCTGGCGCTTCTTCTCAGCTTCCATTTCTTCCTTTTTCCTTCGCTCGTCCTCTTCTTGGGCTTGCTTTCTCCTTCTTTCCGCTTCCTCAGCTTCTTGACGTCTTTTCTTTTCCTCTTCTTCGGTTTTGCGTTTGGATTCAAGCTCGGCTGCTTCCGATCTTTGTCTCTCTTGCTCTGCTTCACGTTCTCTCTTCAGTTCAAGCTCGGCTTCTTGCTTTCTTTGATTCTCTTCCTGCTTTCTGACAAGAATTTCTTCCGCTTCCTGTTTTCGCTGACGAGCTTCTTCTTCTTCTCGTTCTCTCTCTTGCTCTTGCTGTCTGTGTCTGGCTTCTTCGAATTCTTGCTGCTTTCGAGCTTCTGCAGCTTCCCTTTGTTTTTGGGCTTCCTCTTTCTCTTGCAGCTTTTGGGCTTCTTCCAACTCTTTCTGTTTCTGAGCTTCCGCTAGCTTCTTTTGTGCTTCGAGTTCCTTTGCTTCCTTTTCTTGACGGCGACGACGCTCTTCTTCTGCTTTCTTTTGAGCCTCCTCCTCACTCTGTTTTGCCATTGATTCAAAACGGGCTCGGAGGTCGGAAGTTTTCCTTTCTACTTGAGGTCTAGTTTTTTCATAGTTGGTTCCTACTTTTTGGGGTTCTCCTTCGTCGAAACTATGGGCCGATTTATCTACCCTATCGGTTTCTAGGCCGAATTTTCCTCCAAATCCCTACAAGATTATCTTAGTTTAGGATTTATCGAGTTATTTCTACAAACCTTTCATAACTATTCATTTGCATACCTTTTTGTACTCTGTTTGGCTCTGATGCTTTTCCACTTGCTCATGGTGGTCCCAACCAAGCGCCGCTTTATCTTGACGATCTCCTTGTATTCCAAACTTTCCACCAAATCCCTTGACATAATCTAAAACATGATGGTGAATAATACAATAAAAGTTTGTTTAGTATACTTACAAAGGATTGCAAGGTTTTAATATTTTAACTTCAGCCTAATAAGTTTACCTTCTTGGGATTCATGCTTTTGAAGTTTTTGGTGATAATCCCAACCAACGGCAGATTTGTCTTGCCTGTCTGTCATAACCCCAAAGTTTCCTCCAAATCCTGTTTTGTAATCTTTTTGTGACTCGTGCTTGTCCACCTTTTCGATATGATCCCAGCCATGCGCTGACTAAATTAAATAAAAATAGGTTATTACTTAAAGTAATTTTGCCGTGACCTGAAATTTTTTTAGGTGCTTAACATAATGTATGTACATTCTCAAAAGTGTACTACCAAAACTAACCTTATCAACTCTATCCTTTTGAACGCCAAAGGACCCTCCAAATCCGACTTTGTAATCTTTTTGAGACTGGTGTGATTGCAATGGCGACATATATTCAGAACCAACTGCAGATTTATCCATTCTATCTTTCTCTACTCCGAACTTTCCCCCATAACCGAATCCAGGGTTAAGTTGCTCCAACGCTTTTCTTTTAATGTTAGCATCTCCTTGTTGTGTTTCTTCTGCTAACTTGCGCATGCTGTTCAAAACATATCAAATTCATTACTCTGTAATTCCATTTTTTTCGTTACCAACTAAAATTTTCCACATTCAAAAACTTACTCAATAGCACCACCAGTTCTTCCACTGCCTGCAACAGTTTTTGAGCCCCAACGTTGCTCTTCTTCTGTGACATCATTAATAAAATCGGCATCCGTTTCCCAGTCATCATTGTCATCTTCTGGTTTTGGAAGACTTGGGCTTACTCCTAATAATAATTTCAAAAAATTTAATTTACTGTACCGTAGTTCAAATAATGCATAGATTGTTTGAGTGTTCGATTAGCAGTAAAGAAAGGTAAGTACATTCATTAAAGGTTCAAATAAAAAAACGAGGTTTACCTATAGTTGATTTCCACATTTTGATGCTGAAGAATTAGTGAATTGGAGTAATTCTAGTTGAAAACTAGATCAAATATCTTTCTATTCGCAGAAATGGTTATAACGGTAAAACTCTTTGTAAACGCGAGTTTTAAGGCAACTTTATACGCATAGCACAATTGTATTCTGGTTTATTCCATCAGATTGATTCTTAATGAAGAAATTGATATCTTTAGATTCAACTGTACTAAATTATGTATGTAAAACTGCAACCAAATTTGGTTTGAAAGCGGAGACAAAACAAGTGATTTTCTGGAAGATATTATTAAATGCTTATAAATTATGCATCTATTTTTTGTAGTGCACCGTGACTCACACTTGGCAAAGCACACAAGTTCTGTTCTGATTAGCTGTACGTTAGTTTGAGCTGAGTGTTGACTTTTCAATGATGATATGATAAGGTTTATATGTTTTATATCAATTGCTACACAATTTGGCTTCTGTGTATAGTGTATTGCACATCCTTTAAATATTCATATTCATAGTCTGTGTAGCAACTCAATCACATAATATGAGACTGCATATAATACCCATATCTATTGTCAAGTTGACATTTCGATAGGATTCCACATTGCACTTACTGCAATGCAAAGATAGTATAATCAACCTCGTATCCAACACATTTACATACTATGGTCACTCACTCCTCCTTAGTCAAATCGTATTTCCAAATTTGACTCTATTTTGCCACAGCCTTTGTTAAAAACTGAGCCTGTGTTTATCACATTAAACCAACAAGTAACATTAGTTCATAACAATTATTTGCCACAAAAAGTGACGCACTCAGCGGAGATGAGTCAGATCAGCTTCTTTCCACAAAACTGTTTGTCGCTCTTGACTTCTCTGTCTCTGTGAGGTTTGATGATGATAAATAAGATTTCTCTTACTTCATTTGTTTACATGTGAATACGCTATAATAATTGAAACTTCCGTATATAACATGTAGAAAGTGACAACGCTATATTCACCTTTAGATTAGAGGAAGGTGACAAACAGACAAACCTACAACTTCACGTGTGGTTTCTACAGTATAATATTGAATACTTATGCTCGTTTATCCTATGTCTACTCTGCTGTCACACAGTAGAAGCTCCAAAGCGATGACTTTCAATCAAGAAGCTAATGAAATATAAAAACTGTTAACAAGCAGTCTCCCTTCCCTTCATTCAATGTTTATGCAGCGGTATGTATGTATATAACCTATGTATTTGGTTTGCTATGAATACAATGAGCATTTTATGATCTTGCACGAAGGAAAACCGTATCCCATCATCCATCCTTTTACACACACCAGTAGGAAAGAATAGGAGAGAAACCGCAGCAGGGGATATGACCATTTGCGTGAAATCTGAACCAAAGTTGTAGTAGTAATAGAGTACGTAGTAAACGTAGTAGACGCATCCTCTTTTCTATCTGTGTACCTCTTTACACAAGTTGAGAGTGAGAATGAATGAATTGAACTGTGCACAGGGTTCATGTTCTATAGACATTTCATTTTATTACAAAGTATAATAGTTGCTCTTTAAACGTCCCATTCAATGCATAATGCATTAATTTCAACACTTCTGGAGTTTTTGGGTACTTTAATGAGAGCAGCCAAGACAGAGCCTTTTGAATTATCTAGAGAATGTTTCATGTCAAATTAGCACCAATGCTGGTGGCATTTTCCTTCTTGCGGCTTTTGTACATATTTCGGTTCCATTGCTTTTACACCAAAAGCAAAGCTTTGTTGCTTTTCATGGCAGTTCATATGCATGTAGTATGTAGAACAAACCTGTATTCAAGGTGTTCAGGTGACAAAAACTTTCCATTTGACATATTTATAAGAAAACCTGGTCATCCTGCATAATTTCAATGATCTGGTTTGTAGCTTTCGTTTCAAGACTTTCCCATGCGACGAGTTCGTGAAAGATTTTTCTAAGAATAGATCATGGAATGGAACAGAAAGTGCCATACGAATAATTTGATAAAATATTATGTATATATTTCCCTGGAATATTCAAATCCCTTTACGTTCATCGTTCATTTGAACAGGTATATCCGGGTGTACAAAAATACAGCCATAATATTTTATGAGTTCATGTTTGATAACAGTTCATATATGAACATCTTATCCTAACATATATTCTTTAAACGTAAAGCAAAGTGAACGAGCGTAAGCAATTCGAAGCGAGATGAATGAAATGTCGGTGTAATGTAACACGGGCTTAAATACACTATTGTGTAAGTAATGTAAAAAAGAACAGATACGGATACATGTAATGTGAACTGATCGAAGCAATGTAAAGAACTACCTAAGCGAATCAAACAGGTACATTAAATTTTCAATTTGTACTACAAAGTGCAAACATAACAGGAGATAAAATATTTGAAGACGTTCGTAGTGGATTGATCATGGTCAGTGCATACGTATTCAATTAGTAGTATTTTTTAGTTAGAATGAGAACGGAAATCGGAGATAAATTGACGGATGGTGCTTTTAGTGTTCACATCATAGGAACTGTCTATGTCTCTCATCGGATGCTTACACACATTTACCTTTACCAGATGCACATAAATGTACCCGTACATACATATTATACTGTCAACTTTATAGTCTTATGATATATACTTATAACGTATGTAATGTTGTGTATGTCTATAGAAGTGTATAAAGTACAGACACAAACAATATTATATGAATATTCCTATCCTATCAAAGGCTTTGAATACAAAAGGAACGCCTTTCGTCTCACTTTGACGGAGGAAAATTGCGCCAGAGTGTTTTCCTAAAAATAAAGGATCTGTAAGGAATAATATAGAACGAACATCATTCAGGACTATCATATCATTAGCAAGAAATGAAAAGTAACTCGTACTGAAAGTTAAAAATTTGCTCAAGTCGGTTTTTTGCAGAAGATATTCAATAGCGCATAAAACTGCAAATTGCATGTCAATATTGCAAAAACCTATATTCAATATTTGACTTGAATTGCAAGGTTAAAAATTAAAAGTAAGGTTTCATTTTAGATGATGTTTTAACTTTAAAATGTCACATACAAACCCAACATTGACACTCGCACATATTTGCCAATGCTCGAATATTCAATTTTATATTCAATTTCTCTTTCAACATTAGAATTCAACAATGAGTGCCCGTAGAGGAGGCAGAGGCAGGAATGCCGCAGCAACAGCCCACAATACACTGGTGACTGATATAGACACAGATCCAGTGATTTCGTCAATCCGATTTGGAATGGATAGCATCATGAAAATTGTGAACGACACAGTTCCAAGATGCCCTATTGATGATGGTACGTTACCAAAAGCCATAACATGAACATTCGTAAGAAATTTTCACTTGCGTTATAAATATGAATTCAATATTATAAGAATATTTTATTATTATTAACTTCCATAGAAGCTTTTAAGCAATCCGTGGTTGAGCGCATGGAATCATCTCTTCTTCAGCTAGTTGAAGCAGAACTTACTTATGCACAAACAAACACAATCGTTAACCAAGTTGTAGACGAGTTAAACCTGGAGAATAACGATGAAATGGAAACTAGAGAATTTCTAGATTCTGTGGATAGTATTAATGAGATCTCCAACCAAAGAATTCTTGATTACAAGAAAACTTTGACAGAAGATGTGCTACGAGCTCATCCAACGTTTTTGAGAATGAGAAGTCATTTAGAGGCTTTGTTGGATGGAACTGTAGATTCTCCGTCTGCAACATACAATGCTGAAACAGAAACCGAGGAAGTTGATGTGGATGAGTCTTTTGGTGGAGATGAAGTTATTCCGGAATTGGATCCTATTTCCAAGAGACCGCTTCAGGATCCTGTGCGCAATCGACATTGTCGTCATATTTATGGTAAAGCTGCTATGGTGGAACTTATCAAAAAGAATCAGCGATTTCGGTAAGAAGCCATTGGAAAACATTAAAGGTTGTATTTAGCGTCACAAGGCATCTCAACAAACCTTACAATTACAATTTTGTTTTAAATAGGTGCCCTCAAATGGGATGCAGCAACAACAAGTTTTTGCGTGCTTCAGATCTGATCGACGATCCTCAATTAACTGCTCGAGTTAATGGAGGTGCTACTGCGTCTTGTTCCGGATCATCCAGTGCTGAGGTTTCTCCTCCACGTAGCGCCAAAAAGCAGACCAAGCGTGGTCGCGGTGGCCGTCGTCGCCGTTAAGAAAGGCGCAAAATTAACCGAAACTTCACCATTACCTGATGAGAGTTACAAAGTGTTTTTCCTTTAAATACTTTACCGAAGCGTCGCAGAATGTGTAAAGCATTTTGTCCTTAGTGTTTAGAATGTAATTTTCATTGCCATTTATGTATATGCCTCCCATGAAAAATAATTGAAATCTCAACATGGTTTGCAATTTTAATAGACTTTATCAAGATCAATCCCAAAGGGAACAAATGATGAAATGTAAAGTTAGGTGTTGCGACAATTTAAACTGTATTTGCATGCGGTTTACAAGATTTTAAACATCACAACATTCAAAAGAACCCTTTATACTTTTAAATTAAATAATGAAACAGAAAGGTGATTTTTTGAAAACTTAAATACAATATATCACAACTACAATTGATGAGACTGGAACTGACACATAAAATAAACCAATACGTTATGCTGCGCTGATTATCTCACGTGAGAGATCATCTTTTTAATAATACATAAAAACCATTTTATAGTTTTCGAAGAACAGTGGAAAACTGAAGAGAAATATTATGCGAGTTCAAAATGATATGATAAGTGGAAGAATACAATTTTAAATTGCTTTCACCTTTGATTTCACCCTGGGTCTGAACGAATCTAATGGGAACGAACACAGACAACAGAGAAGCAAAAGGACGAGTTGGAAGGAAAGCGAAATTTTTCATATATTTTATGTAACTTTTCACCAAATCTCATAAAACTATTGAGGCAAATATTATTGTACGATTAATTACCAGACTGTCGAAATGTAAAACTAGGTGTTTGAAACAAAGAAAGATGCGTAATAAAGCGAAAAATAAATTATAATTGTGTCAAAAATGCTAATGAGCGTTTTGTTTTTTCTTATTTGCCCAACACGAGAAGCTTTGCGGAAAACTCGGAGCGAAGGGCTTTATATCGACTTCTTAATTGTCAATGCATGAATCCTAAGAAATGGTCGCAAATTTAATCTATCTTCAATATAAATAAAAAATTGCTGCTGAGATTTTCCGGTAGCGTTTACCTCTCTCGCGTTCCTTACGAGAGCAAACAACATACATGAAACGAATCGCAGTTTCTCCTGAAATTTGTCGTCGATTTGCGGCAAACAGCTCATTCGTCCCGTAGTAAAAGTCTACAAAAATATTACATGTGAAAATTCGCATTTCAGATTTTTAAACTTGTGTTTACATCAAATAATATAAAACATTGTTTTGTTGTCCTTTTGTAACACAATGTGAACTTTTGAACTTTTCTTATTTGGTCAATAAATTGATAAAAACTTCAATTTTCTTTGTAAATTAGTCGTTTACCGTATCAACAATGTCGTGGGCACACCATAGGTTAACCGGCTGGAAGTTTGGGGCGTTTGTGGCTGTCTTAGTTGGAGCTGTAGGGTTAACAATTTATCCTATTATAATTAGTCCTATGATTAATCCAGAGCCATACAGTAAGTGAACAATATACCATTTGCACATTAGTTGCTGTCTCTTAATTTGCATTTAGTTTTCGTTTACGAATGTAAAGCTTTAAGTAAACTTTGTGAGGAAACTTTGGACTTTAGTCCGACACTCTGATAACCGCATTGAAGATACTGCATAACACAACCCATTTTTTTCATTTTATAGAAAGAGCTCAAAGGCATACGAGGCAGGGAATCAAGCAGGAAGAAATACAACCCGGAAGTAAGTCTTAAGAACCCATAAATAAAACCTCCGTGTTATCGTGATTGACAATCAAAGTAATAATAACATTATTAATATAACGATGTTGTGGTTATTTGCAGATATGAAAGTCTGGTCGGATCCTTTTGGGAGGAAAAAGAAAGAAGATGGAGATTCGTAGTGTACTTAATATTAGCTAGTAAAATGACTATCATGAAGTCACTGGTTGGTAAATGTTCTAGTAATAATGTATTAGAAATCGGAAATACGCCTCCCTCCTGATACATTACTTGTACTCAAGATCTAGACGCGCTATGGAAGTATCGATAGTGTAATTTTCAAAGTAATAGATACTTCTCTAGAAATTGTAGTGGAGTTTTGAAAACGAAAGTTAAGTATGCCAAGGGTTATGATTAAATTAATATTATAAATCGAACTCATTGATGTGTTTATAAATGATTGTTCTCTTAACTAGTCCGTAGAGAACAATAAAATCAAAATACCCAAAATGTGACGTATTGCTAAAAAGTTATTAGAAAAAATTGCATTGGTCGATGATAATGATTACGATGAAGCTTCTGATGACATAATTGGGATCCAGTCGTAAGCCAGGGGGGATATCGCAAATCGGCAATGTGGCTTGACAAAGTCTGAGCTGTCGTACTATATGTCAATTGAACACTCAAAATCCACGAATTTCAGCTAACAAAAATAAATATGCTCAGCATTTACTCCAAGAAGTGAAGTCCCTTACTCTAAAAACTTTGTGTACCCAAGTGCCCCCTAGTTGAAGCTATACTGTATTAAAAAATGTCGGGACGAAAGCAAAATTTCTCCGAAACTATACAAGTTAAAAGGCTAATTCCTTTTGCATTTTGTAGCGCATACTTGAATCCCCACAGGATTTCAAAATCAGCTTTCTGCATTCATAGATACCGAAAAGGCGACCATGCAGAAATGTGGTTCAAAGTTGAGTGGGGCCGTGGGTCACCATCTAGGAATCAGGAGAGTGGTCACCTTTTCGGTATCTATGAATGCAGAAAGCTGATTTTGAAATCCTGTGGGGATTCAAGTATGCGCTACAAAATGCAAAAGGAATTAGCCTTTTAACTTGTATAGTTTCGGAGAAATTTTGCTTTCGTCCCGACATTTTTATTACAGTATAGCTTCAACTAGGGGCACTTGGGTACACAAAGTTTTTAGAGTAAGGGACTTAACTTCTTGGTAAATGCGGCATATTTATTTTTGTTAGCCTGAAATTCGTGGATTTTGAGTGTTCAATTGACATATAGTACGACAGCTGCAAATTATTTAAACTCCCATGATGGCGTAGTATTTAATATACCTGTGCAAATTAACAATGAAAATTAACGAGCTACGATTGGAACAAACTGCTTCTAGTTTAGCTGATGTCGTGTTGTTTACCAAACAGTTTGTGTTTTCTCTGACCAAAACACAAGCATACTTTATATATTTCATTTAGGTTTGGTGGTTAGTGTTTTGAACATTCAGAGGCCTCAATAATCGTTATCTTTTAATTCTTGGACATTCATCATGTTTGATGACCGATAATAACGTACACCACTCCACCAGGCACGAAGGTTTAGCATCAGTCGATGGTAAAATTGCATGGACGATTTTAAGCTGTAATTTGAGTAGACCTGCCATTGCCATACTAATTTTGACTGTGGACATATCTTGAATATTTGATTACTATTTCATTTTGCATGGGACGCCTACATGAATATTGTTGTATTACAATTCACTTTCTCCCTGATTACATAGCATGGCTTTAATATGCAATGGTTGGTGGCGGTTACTGGAAGCACGTTTTTCGATACGCCTACTCGAGTTTGTCAGTACTCTGTATATAGGTTTCTCATCTATTCTTTAGTTCAAAAATTGGATGTAGAACCATTGAAGTAAATACATGTGCATGCTCTTTAATATCAGAAAAGTAGAAAATTGAAGAAAAAATACGCAGTTAGAACTAAACTCACAGAACAAAGCCAGGTTCTTTTCCAAAAAACTCAATACACGTTCACCAAGCATAGCATAATAGCATCCCATTCTTAAAACAACTCAAATAGTTCCATTTTTACGTAGAAACGAGAAAGCGGAGAAGAAAGAAAGGCGCTATGCTTTCCTTGTTCAAGATCAAAAGCACGATAGGATAGAATGGAATGTAATAACGAGCTAACAAGAACGATTGAAAGGAAGTGATGAAGTACCAACCATAATATGAAAAAATAAATAACATTTTTTCCAGATGACATGAAAAGCGGAAGAAGCCGTAATACGTAGACGGTAGAGATACAGACCTTTTGTCTTGTAGAATATTACGGTATGTAAAAAATAAAATCCATCATGAAAATGTGTGTCATAGTCATCATCATCTTTTCACCTACGCTTTCTCTCTTTCACCGTTTTCTTACACCAGTGTGTCGTAAATATGCACACACGTTGTGACAACGTCGTTGTCGCTTGTAGGGTTATACGACTTGACTTATGCATCACTGATAATTCAGTAAAACTAAAGTGGAAAAAGGTAGCCAACCATCAAGAAGTAGACAAGAAGAGGAGCTTCTCTTGTCTTCCTTGGATTCTATGTAGAAATAAGGATGTGTATGTCATCACTTTATCTCATTTCCGATTTACTCCCATGCCTCCTTCCTTTCCTCTGGTATTTCTTGTCATTTTGTGGGTAAGTAGAACTAGACCAAGTTTTTTATACTCATGGTCACGGCTGTTTTGTTTGTTGTATGTGTATTTACTACTGAAGCTCGCGAGACTTTGTGGCATTTGCCAATTTTGTTTTTTTGCAGAGAACTTTCACTACTTTCTTTGCACAAATTTGTTCAGCTTGTACACAGAGCATATTATCTGTATGACTCCATTATTGAACCTGATAATAAAAGCAAAAGCGGCCAGCTCTATTGAGGCAGACTAGAGCAAAGGAATTGCGGAAACCGAGCTTTGCCTCGCCATACATTTTTCAAGAGATTTTCCCTTTGCGTAAAGAGTGAAAGGGAAAGCGAGAAAGTAAATTTCTGTCCTGTGCTAAATCAGATGGAAATGATGACTCAACGGAAATGTCGAGAAGTCATGTGTGTTGTATATTGTAACAAGCTGAAGCGAAGGGGTTAAACCGTATCGTTTCAGCATCAGGAAATAAGGCAGTATGGTAAAACGCAGTATATCTATAATGATGTGGACCTAATTCCCTTCAGAGCATTTCAAATTCTCACAGAAGGAGTTGTGGCGATAGTGTGGGCAGTGGAAGGTTGGGGATGCATGCGTTGCAAGCTATCTGACACACACGCCTTGTCATCGATTGCATAAACTTTTCGTAAAGGCGAAACATTTGTGAGTCGTGTTCTAGCAATTCAACTGAAAACTATTTGCCTTTTATGAGTGTATCCTATTTCATTAAGAGCATTTTTGCCTACGGCACTCTCCGCGGTCTCACATTCCGTTTCCTAATAACACGTCGCGGTTGAACTAAATGAGACAAGGAAACTAAAAGCAATATACGTAATCCAGAGATTACCACATTGAAACGTCTCAAGTGACAATTACTTTCTCCAACAGCCACACGTACATATGTATTCACACTGAATGACACAATTTTAAGTAGCCTTACACCACCCTCTCATGACTTGTCGACTTTTGACTATTAAGCAAGTCATACTTAAAGTAAACTGGAGGATGTGTCCAAGGGACTTGTTTGTATGTCAAATGTTATTCTTTACCGTAATCAATTTGAGTTTATGTGACTTCTTCCATACTTAACTGTCTCATTTCACGCAACTGTTCACCCTATACCCCTGGAGTCTTAGCGAAATGCAAAGGTCCGTATGTAATCCATTTATTTTATTTGTTTCTCATGCAGTATTGTGCGTGGTGCATGAAAACGGAAATTGTAAGGAACAAACCATTGCATTCTAAAATTTTGGTATTCTACCCATCCGTTTCATATAGTCTGGGAAAATACAGCTGAAACAAGGATGGCAATATTACTAATATTACTTTATGAAACTGAAATCAAATGGAGAAACTAGAAATTCTACATAATGTTTAGCAATAGCCCGGGAGCATATCATTTATGTCTTCGAGTTAAGAAGGCAGTTGCGAAGTGAAAGCACTCACCCAACAATAATTCCATTTCATTCCATTAAAGATGTAGTGATCGTTGTACTACTACTGCTCTATACAATTTTGACTAGTTTTGTTGATGATTAAGTACATGATTGCAACATCTATATATTTGCTTTTTCCTTGTACTTTTTCTCCAATAAAGACTTTCATTTTCTTTTACTTTGAGGACACACATGTAGGATATAGATATTGGTAGAAAAAAATGTACACATGTGCCAAAAGCTAGATAAAGAAAGAAAGAAAGCAAGTTTGCAGGAGGAAAAGAAAATAGCACTACATTTTAAGTAGCTCCCTTTTCACCAGCTGCCTGAGTTAAACCCAGAAAACCAGTGAGCTAGTTACATGTATTAGGGGAGAGAGCACAGAGGAAAAACGATAAGGCACAACATATCTGTGGTGGTAGTTGGTTTTGCTAGCATGAAATTTTACTTACCTATATATAATGATATATTTTTCCATTCCATCATAATAGTTTTTGTAGTATGTGCGTGCAATGCAATACCCTTTTCATTTTATTCCCGTTGTATTCCGTTGCTCCATGTTAGTTTCTAATATACATGCGATGCGATGCAATGCTCCTTAGCATTTAAACTGGAGTTGGATTTGGAAAGCAAACTTTTATTCCGCTTTCATTCTTTCAACATGTAAGGAAAAGCGACAAACGAAACGAACCAGTTTATTCGTTTCCCTCTGCTAGGTTTACTTTCTATACACGTATTATACTCTTAGGTATACATTTTCTATCCGTGCTTTTGCCACCGTTATGATGTGGTATTGGATGATATTTGGAGTTAAAAAAGAAAGCATAGCACAAGTAACCATGTTGCAAGGAAGCCTACGACCACACCAAATTGTGTATTTTCCTTGCAGCTGCCTCTGTTTTCGATAGGGGATAGAGGAGAGCAAAACGAAAACAGAGCGAAACGAAAACGGATGGTTGTGAGAATAAGGATGGATGAGAACTGCCTATACCACATACTATTATAGTGGATGCCTAGGCATGGCATGGGTTTTCCCTTTATGTCTTCAACATTGTTAAACCATCCTCATGTATTTCTCATGTGTCTTTTATGTCTTATACCTCTTCTTATGGTTGGCACACAGCAAAACATTCCGTCCAAGTTGCTCTCCGTAGTAGTCACTTCTGTCATCCAGTCTGCAAAGCAGCAGCTCTCACTAAACAACACACACTGTACGCATCTCATGATGTTGGATACCTATATTTTTTGTATTTACATTGTGCTTTAGTATAGTATCAGTTTTTTAGTGAAATGTCTAAGAACAAAACGGTACTGAACTGCTTATATTTATGATTAGAACTTTAGAATAATCGCATGAGGAAGTGGAATGTTTTAGTGGACAAATTATACTGTGGCTAATAATTATGGGTATTTTTCTGGAGAGCAGGAAGTGTGCAGTTACATTATGTGACATGTGCTTTGATTGAGACAGTGAGTCTACTAATAAGCTGTCCGTAATTTTTTTCAGCTACTCGAATGGGCTTTTGACACATTAAGGTAAATTAATTTAACATTAATTCATCTTCTGTTCATTTAATAATTGGAAGTAGTAGTAGCCTATTTATTGCACCTGGATCATGGTTAGGATGCTTGAGTTTTTAAAGATTTAGTTTGCACTTCCAGTATGTGGTTTTCCTGCCATGTCTCATGTACCAAATTTTACAATTGATATAGAAATAAGTTGTACTGTTGAGTACTAAATGGTTGACCTTTAAGGATAAAATTTTGCTTATCTTTAATACAAATCATAGTAAAATTGCAGTAATTGTTGTCTTCCAGCAATAGTTACATTATTAGCAACATATCTGAGGAAACGGAATTACCAAAGTTTCTTTTGGGGTAGCTTGATTTTTTCAGAAAAACAATCACATTAATTGTAGCACTGATTTTAAAACCACAAGAATCAGAGTCAACGGGTAACCTTGTTAGGAATTAGTATGCATACGGTGGAAATGCGTATAGATAAAATTACACCAAGCACTAATTTTTCCATCATAAAGGAAAGTAGGCGATCTCACACTATGTTATAAAACTGGGCTTCATAAAACCTGCTCATTTTTTGGTATAAATACTAAATTTTAGTATACTCATGACTTACGGACGTACAAAATGTGCCTTTCGCACAATTACAGTCAAATACGCGAACGTAACACTAAACAGTCTTAAACAGATTCTTAGACCCGGAACTCTAACTTGACTTTTAGACTTGCTGCAAAGTCTTCTAGATAATCGTTATTTTAGGAGCTTGTATAATGTTTGTACGTGATAAACTCTGAGTTACTGGATCATTTCAAATGCACTCTGATGGAGCAGCTCAATTGCCGTTTATATTCATAGTATTGGCTTAGATTGTCCCTGTAGTAATTATGTTCTGTTCATATTGTGCATTTCCCTTCTTGTTAAAGGAATCTGATTTCGAGCACAGAATCTGATTTCGAAGCGTCTGCCGCACGATGATATGCATAATATAGTAATTTACATGTATTGAGTTCGCAATCAGAACAACACGTGCATTTAACATTCGATGTTGGCAGGTGTTGAATGCACTTACATGTAAGAGGAGTTTCCACTTGTATTTGAGGTAGTTTGAATTATTAGCTCAGAGGTTCTTACGTCAACTGCATAAACACAAAACCTTCCATAACATAAATATTCTCGTTGGGTTATCATGTCACTATTAGTATTTAGGTATCTTTTTCCCGAGACCCCTATAGCAATATTTACGTTCCGTCAGTTCTTGAAAGTTGTAAGCGGTTGTTTTTAGACAACTTGTCAAAGAGCAACACAATGCACTTACCGTATTACTTTAAAAATGTGAACATTGTTGTGTCAAATACCGGAGCAATTTCCCAAGTATAATATCCCATATATCTCAAACTCTAAAGCATTTGGAGATGTCAACGCCAGCATTGGCTTAGGGCTCAGGGTAGACCTTTTCGGGTAGAAATGCCACTGTAAATTACACGCGTTCATTTTCGGTTGACTAGCATGAAAGTGAAGGGTTCAATTGAATCGAACTGCTTTTTGACATTTTAATGGTTGTAAGGGCTGAGTGAGACAATATTAGTTTTTGTACATCATATTTATTTTGAAGCAGTTGGAAATATGAGGAGAGGAACTCTCCTCTCTTATCCGTATATCCATAATCGTTAATTATAAATCTGAAAAGTTCAAAGTAGCAAAACGCAGGCAGGCATGTCAAAAATTCATAGACTTTCTCTCACAAACGTTGCATCTGGCTGTAGCATTCCTAACAAGTCAACCTTTGTAAATGATTTTTATGCCTGATGTAAATAACACAATAGGAGCGTTCATATGTACATTTTTGAAATAGTTCTCATTCTTCCCTTCATCATACCGAATAATAATGATTTACATAAGGAATAACTCATTTTAGTTGGGCTGTGCTAATTAAAAATAGAAAGAGAACATGGAAAGCCAGTAGTAGTATATTCGAGTGCTGCTATTTTGCCCTAAGTGTTTTAGAAGTGCTCCACTCATTTGTTACTCATGAAATAATGAATACTCTTTATGTATGTATTTCTTCTTTAGTAACTAATGAACTTGTCAAGCAGCAGCTATCTACTTGAAAACAACTATATTTTTGCAAAAAAGGCATCTTCTTCCAGTGATCACACCACCCACATTACGTGAGACGACATTTTTTCGGCTGATTATGATGAAGAGAAAGTGAAGGCGATGTAAGCCTTCTTCTCGGCTCTGATTGAAGTTAAATGGATAAAGGAATGTGCAGAAAATTTGCATCTTGCATTTGCATCTTCTCGTACAGTACTCCGTGTGCTCCTTTCAATTTATCCTAATTAACAAGCAAAACTAAGCGCTATTCTCCAAGGGTTTGAAGTGAAGAAGCAGGCTTATGGATATGGTGGAACGTTAATGTGATCACAGATTTTTGCAAACAAAGCAGCTGGATGAAGGAGAAAATTACAAGGTGGCGGGATTGTAATGTTGCTGCTGTCCTCAATAGTTCGTCTACTAGTTCTAGAAACAAACTAAGTCCTCACCAAGAAAAGGAAGAAAAAGTTTACTTATCATCACCATCCTTATCATCGTCATTGCCACTAACGTTTACTAAACAAAATAGGAAAAGGCGAAGGAAGAAAAAATGGCGTTCTGTGGGATCTCAAGTCCTGCACCGACTCCCCTTCAACTTTTACTTGACGAAATTAAGTTTCAACAGCATAAAGAGCTTCAGTTTGCCACAATTTCAGGTAAAGTAGCCTTTTTAGATACATTAAACTGATAAAATTGAAATGCCTAACGGAATCATACGATCCATAGCATCGTCACTAAATGTATTATGCATGTGTTTGTACTCCCGTTGGCTGCATGGATATAAAATGTATATAATATGGACATGGACACTACTTTGCTTTGAACTGCTCTGTGTTTAAATTTTAAAATTCTACATTTGAACTATGTGAATGCAGCAGCAAAACTGCTTGTCACAAAATTTATTGCTTACGTGCTGCATCATATACACACAGTTACGTATGTGTAATATAATATGGTATTTTGGGAGGCAAACAAAATATAACAATAGCAAATTAAAAATTAATGCCCACGGGCAGTTTGTGCGAGATACTATACTATACCCTTTGGTATAGGCTTTCATTTCCCAAAAGCTACTTTATCCTGTTCTACTTCCAACCTAAATTAAGCTTTTTACTGTATCATCCCAACTGTAAGCTTTTCATTTCCTTTGGTACGTGCTCGGGTATGATATCTTTGAACTTTTTATTTGAGTTTCCAGTTTGTTTTTATTTATTGTTTGCGCTTCTAATATAAATTATTGCTAATGTAGTTGACTTTTGTTCACATTACGCGAGTTTTTTACCAGTTTAGAAGAGCAATTTTGTGAAAGGGACTTTCGCTTAAAAATTCCGACATGATAACGCGACATATATATCCCAAGAAATCTAGCTTTTCTTATTTCCTCTCTTAATATGAGATTGACAAATAAATTAAGTAATTATTAGCTAAGGAGTTACAGAGAAGAAGTTGGGATCCTCTTATTCTCATGTTTGTCATGCAGGCACATCCGACGCTTAGTAAGAAGTGTTTTTAAAAATTCCTTTTCTGTGAAGAATGGTTATAGAAATTATAAAAGGCAACAATCACTAGTTCGTTTCAATTTATTTTCACAAAAAATGTAGACACCTTTCATGATCAGAAGTGGACGAACCGTATAAGTGCGAATTTTAATGGTTCCAATTTCTAACAAAGGGACACAAAATAACGAGTCCTATACCAGTGCCATTTCCGCTTTGCTAAACCTCTCTCTTTGAAAGTAATCCGCATTTGCTCGTATTATTTACTAATAGGAAACCAGTCCAAGTTTTGTGATATTGAATGACACATCTTATAAAACTTTTTTTTCCCTTGGGCAGGAATAAAATTGTCGGGGCTTCAGCCAACACTACTACTTTCATAGCGTGGGCTTTACACATGCCTTTGCCATTTTATCATGTAGTTTGTTCACTGCCTGCACTAGACAGAGATTTATGTGTTTTGTAAAATGTAGTTTCATCCTTTTGAAAAGGTAGTGCCGTTACGTACTTGTCAAGACTTTTACACCCATAAACTTGTCCAACGTTGAAAAACTAAGGTATTCTTCATCTTCACGTATACGAATAAGACTTTCACTTTTTTGACGTCCATGTATATAAGTGCGATGGCAATGTGGGCCATTCCAGCAATGAATATAAAAAGCAGGCTACCTACACTAACGCAACGTGTGTATTGCTTTCCGAGGAAGAATGAAAAATGGCATTTGTTCGTTTCGCTTACACTCCTCCGTGTTGCTTCCCTTGCTAATAATGTATGTGTATCAACAGGCGTGGATACATTATGTAACATATAAATTATGCTTTGCATGACTCGCAGTGCCAGCAACCATTAAATTAGAGTTTTAATATTGACACTGCCATTTGAATTGCCTGTATTGTGGTGTTGTGGTTGTGTACTCGATTTCGCTACATTTTTTGAAGGGTGCAACAAGCCTGAATTCAAAAAAAAGAATTTAAGAAAAAGTAACAGCGTTCCTTTGTTGTAGATGCTGGTGGGTTTTTGACAAGAGGGACGACATACTGGACGGATGTCTTTGTTCGCCATTTCTTATTTCAAATGGATCGTTCCATTGATGCTGACGACCTGTTGTTTTTCATCAGAAAGAAACATGTCCGGACCACGCTTACTATGCCAAAATTTCAAGTAAGATCCCACCATTTACCATTTTTATCCATATCACCGACACCGTAGTACAACTTATTTTTGGGAACAATGGAAAACTAACTCCAAACACATTCAACTTTTCTTTCAGGAAAATGTTGTTTTTGCAAGTTATATTATAATAAACTTTTGTTGAATTCGCTTTTCTACCTTTTCCAACACCACAAACCATTCGTTTCAATTTATCACACAAAGGATTTTTTAATGTTTAACAAGTAGTCTAAACTTTTCGACTCTGTGTTTGTTTGCAACTTTCAGACCGATGTGGAAGTATTTCGCAAAGATA
Source organism: Orchesella cincta (assembly GCA_001718145.1). NCBI lineage: Eukaryota > Metazoa > Arthropoda > Collembola > Entomobryomorpha > Orchesellidae > Orchesella > Orchesella cincta. The sequence goes on along the minus strand of LJIJ01000272.1, from coordinate 116,742 downwards.
GTAAAAAGTTGCCAATTGGGGATCCAGAGATAGAGTGGAAGGAGACGGTATTTCTTAACTTGCTAATCCATCAACTAGAGTACACGCTGACTCTTGCCATTTGTACGAGAACTAGTCCAAAAGACCTTCAAGTTTTAAAAAGACATTCGCAGGTGAGCCAACTCTAATTTGAACAACGAATATCTCGTCTAAACATGACCATCGTCTCTAAATCCGATCTATATTACGACATTAAATGGTTTGAAACGGCGTAATACTTAGAAGTGCGTCATTGTGGGCCAAGGGTTAGGTGGCTTCTTAGAAATTACATTTGCGTATATATTTCAATTGCATGGGCAGATGTTTTTATCTTACTTTCTGCTGGTAATTTTTGAAATCCATTTTCATAGTAAAAGTCCAAACAATATGTTGCTTTGTGATAGGTCTTCGGTTAGCATATTATAGACTGATCGTGTAATTTGTCAGTCTGCCAAATTGATTGCGGACGCAAAAAATTTCTATAAAAAATGTTCTATATGAATGGACATGTCAAGTCAAACCCAAACTACATGACCAGTGCTTGGGCAGCAGTGCATGAAAATCGATGTAGCATGCCGTGTTTCATTTTTCCCAAGTTCCCTCTCTTGACTGAGAGTTTTCATGAAGTGTGAAAGTGTACACACTAGAAAACCTATTTTATTGCCTCACTTTTGGCTTTCTATCAAGTCTATTGAGCCAGAGTGAAAAATGGACTTCACAGTGAAAGTTTTACTTGTATATATATTTCTTTAGAGTACTTAGGTTGGTAGTGGAAAACCGAAAACTCTTTATAATTTAGGAGAAAGTACTATGCATACTCGACAAAAAACTGAGTTTACTATTACCAATCAACAATCAAATAGAAAGTTGTTCATCTACAATCTAACTTTGGTCATTCGGAAGAGAAAGTATTTTTTTGATAACGTACTGTTTTGTGTTTTCTTATAAACAGAAAGTGTACGCTTCTCCCAGTCGCAGAAGAATGGACACAAAAGGAGAAGTAGAAGAAATTACATATCCGTTTCTTTCGTTCATGGTGGATAATTTCGATGAGGTAAGTTGGTTTCTAGCTGTCATTATCGTTAATGATCAATCGATGCTCTCGTGTTTCTTTTCAGTGTTCCCTTTTATACTACTCCCTTTTCAATGGCATTTTGCGTGTGCTCCAATAATTTAGACATTTGGGCAGTTCACGTTGTGACATTAAGTACGTGCTAAACTCGATCAGTGCACTGCTCTTGATCGTATCGTAATAAAAGAGACAATTTTTTCTCCACAAAATCGCATTAAAACGGATTTTTCTGTGAACTGAACTGGTTTATGTCCTCGGATAATTAGGATCGTGATCCTAAAATTCAAGCACTTGTTTCAAGGAAGGAAAGTAGGGCAAACGACGCGCTTTCATAATGTCATGTAAGGTTGCATCTCTAATATAAGACAGAACAGGAGCTAGCATAGAGTGTTGGGACTCTCCTCAGGTGGTTGCGAACAGGTTTTGATTGCCTTGAGATTTGCAAATGAAGACACATACCAGTACAAACTTGTTAATGGAACACGATCCTGTTATAGTAATTTACTGAGAACATTCTTCCACTGCACTTTTGGCGGTAGTCGTGTAATGTAACAAACAGAAGAGGATGATAAAATATTTCTCCCACTTCCTTTAGAATTTACTTGACTTTCTCTTGGGGAAAACTAAAAAGGTTCTGTGGAGTAGCAAGCCTAAAATTACGGAAAATGTGTTGGTAGTAACCAGATAGTGTTATTGATTTTCATTCCTTTCATTCGAGCTAAAATTGCATTTTGAGATGTCCAAAGGTTTACATTATTTTCATCGGAAGATCGACATCTGCGTTCGACGTTGATATGTTGATGCGTATATATTTTGTAGGTACTTTCCCAAGCATCCCATCATTCCCATCCCGCGTGGCCAGTAAATAAGTGCAAAATCTTGTTAGTTTTTACGCTCTACATATAGAAAGTCCTAAAACCACAAACATGCAGCTTCAGCTGAAGCAACAAGCAAGATTATCTAAGGAAAACACAAAGTGTTCCAGCCTAAGCACTCTGTAGATTTGGTCAAGTAAAAAATAAATTAGCTTACCCAAAATCGCAAGAAAACATTGTGTATAGTCGACTGGGGAAAGCAATGTAATAGAATGCTACGAATTCATTAACTTCTCCATATTCTTCAACGCTATATTGAAGACACTTCAGCTTTCCTTCAGATTATTTATTTTTTCCATCACTGGAAATTATCTCTTTCCATGTCCGTTCCTAATCAATTTTATTGTGAGTGCTTTTTGGATAAGCATTACCATTCACCATTCCCTCAGCCCGTGATATGATGCCACACCACAAGTAAATATGATCCCGATTCCCGATCAATGAACACACAGAAAAGCAACTCATTTTCTACAGGTTTGCCTCTCATCATTATCATCACATCACAACTAGTATGTGTGCAATTTATTCTGTTGATATCTGTCACCATTGTAAAAAGCATACATCGTTTGTCACAGGTTACTTCACTGCTAAGAAATAGTTGTACCAATAAGTTATAAGAAGTCAGAAAACAAGAAAGCATCTATATAATGGATCGTTGAATGTCGTATATCTAGCGAGGGTGACATTCGCTCTTGTTTGTGTTGTGTATGCGTGTGTCGTGTGCTCCTAAGCTTCTTGCAGCTGGCACGTTTTTGTGTTATGCTCTACATACCTAAGTTTGTTCTTCAGACTCCACCAACCAGAGTAATCATGGATGATGAGCACTATTATAACAGGAAAAGAAATAGGAATGAAATACGTATGTAGGCAAAAAAAGTATAGCCTTGTGTCGTGTGAACCTAATGATAATCATCATGCCTAACATTTTTCCCAATCTAAGCAGAGGCACTACCAACCATGATGGAGCGCAACAGATCTAATCTCCTGTTATCCTTCCTCCTAAGACCCATTTTTTCTTTTCCCTTCTATTGTATAAAAGGATATTCTTTGCATTACTAAAAATTCTGGAACTATCTTTGTTCCCTTCACAGGTTTATAGTGAGATGACGGTAAGGGATGGCGAAATGGTTTGTGTGGAGCTGCTGGCTCAGGATAGAGATCGTGGATTCCAAGCCGTTCTTTTCCTTGGTTCTATACGTTATGACGCCTTAAAACGGGTTTACGACTCTCGGGTAAGTGTAAAAAACAAAAGAAATAAAATGTACGACTGGAGAACTATGCCCTTAATTGTTAAGTTCCACAATATGGGCTCTTGGAATGTATACCTATGTCGTAGCTGAGGCAGTTTCGAGTTCATTTCTTATGCCATGCCATATACTACAATACTTATACTTACTGCTGTCATATTTGATGCGCTCTATCTCATCCGTCATATATTTGCATGCTCTCTATATATGTTCACTATAGAGCATACGGTTCGTATCTATTATGATGATCGAGCTTAATAGGATGTGTGTGCTTGGCGTGTAAAAGAAATCATTTGCATTTTGAGGTTTAGTATGAAGGAAGTCTTAAAACTGATTGACAGCTCAAATAAATTAGGTGAAATGATAAATCAAGGCGCGTGTATCATAATCATAATAGATCTCTTTTGTACTTTTCATTTCCTCTCTCATGCCACTTCGCAAGAAAGTGGGCTTCATATACTCTTCATCTAATAATAATCAAGTCAACGTCATCATCAGCATCGTTAACAACCAAGAATCCAGTTTTGGAATATGTGATTACAAAATGGATAATTTTTTGTGCAAATATAGATAACGCAACACAACATTTCGAAAGATCAAGGTAATAGTGCTACCATATAACATGCTGGTTCACCATAAAATTCGATAGTAGCTACATTACACAGATTGCTCTTTGAGTATTTCCATGTATTTCTCTTGTAAGCTACTCATTCCTGAGAATACATATTACTAAATGTAAGTACTCAATATGCTTTCCTCTTTGTGTGTGTGTCGGGGACTTATTGGGCTGCTATTTTTTGTGTCAGTGAAAGATATACGAGGAGTACGGTAGGAAGGTGGGAGTTCCAACGGCGTCTGTTGGGATTTCACTTTAGGAAAGCTTTTAACGCTTGGATGGTTGGATGAGTTGCATGTTAAGTAAATTCAGAAAACTAGAAGAGTATATGCAGAGCTTACTGAACTATACCTATAAGCAGAAGTAGTTAAAATAGGTACATTATTAGCTAGATAGATACTACCAACGCGAGACATATATCATGCTTGGGCTTTTCATGCAAAAATCTAAATAAACTTGGCTGTATTCTCGACTTAAAAGGCTTATTTAATGCCTTGGATATCCTTATAACTGATTATATTATGCATTCATTTATGAATACTTTGCTCAAAGTAAAGCGTACAGGATCGAGATAAAAATGATAGACTAAATTGCGAAATAAGATGAGTAAGCAAGGTAGGTAGGCACGCATGGAGCTCACAGCTCACGACACAACTGTAGCTCAATATTACGCGGCTTTGCTTTAACCAAACGAAGCCACCATTAGTCTCAACTTTTTTGGGCTATAGGCTATATAGATTTAGGATTTTTTAAATGTAGGTTCATCCAGCTGTGCGGAGCGTGTGTGTGTGCTTTCACTTGCAGTTTCTGGTTTGCATGAACGAAAAAACCGTTGCACGTTCTGAAACGAGTTTCTTTTCATCTTGCTTGTTAATTTATACAGGTAATTTTATGCATAGTCGTCTACTGATAATTCTATATTAAGCTTTTACTCCACTACTATCATCCACCCATTACATCACAACACAACTTGCAAATGTTGCTGGTGGTGAGTGCTTACATATATGATGGTTAAAGTTTGCCTAACATAAGTACGCTTTTATAAATACACAAGAAAGCTTGCCATGCTCATCATAAAGAACATGGTGAGTAGGCAGGAAAAAGGCAATAATATAATGAAGGGAATGGTCGTTGTGGGTGCTATCTGTTGTACTTTTATTTCTTCATTAGTGATGGTATGCTTTAACCAAAGTGCTTTTTCAGTTTTTGTTAGTTTGCCTCACTGGTTAGAGCGTAATAAACATTATGATGATGATGCGTTGGTTAGATTAGGGCTAGGTCTAGATAAATTTGGTACGCTTTCACTACGTCTGACTGCTCTGGCACGAGTAGTGCGTGCTCTTCGGATGCTGCGGTTAGTAAACAAAAAACAGTAATGTACTACTTTCCCTTACTCTGCCGTATATGTTTTATTGATGTGTTGACTACTATAATAATCATGTTTGAATTGTTGTGAGCCAACTATACTGTATAAACAAATATTATTTTTGTGGAAAGAAGGGTTAGTAGTGTAGTATATTATAGTCATGATGGTAATTGCACTTGATGCTGCAATTCAGGAAAGTGGGATCTTGCATAATGTGGAAAGGTTGTAATGTCTGACGACGTATGTGATGTAATAAAAACATAATTTTAGGCTTTCGGATCAATAACTATTTTTAGTATCTGTATTTTATCTGTATGGTACAAATTCAGCATCTCGGAATACCATATTTGTACTTGATGGAAGTTTACAGAATTGTGCTTCGATTATAATTTCTAAACAGGCTAGTCTTGGAAGTAAAATGGCTCAGCGAATGACATTCGGGTTTTTCTCAGGATCTCATAGTCAACGAGTAGAATATGTTCGTTTGAGAGGACCCCATGGAAAAGGACATGCCGAAGTAGCCGTATCGAAGCCAAAAGGTAAAAAGCTGAACATGTTAATTTATCTTTCTCGATTTCCATTATGTAGACCTTATCGCTGGCTTCCAAAAGTAGTGTTTAATGTCTGAACGCAACTGGCGTTGACTAATTATGCAAGAGAGGTGTTAAATATCATGTAAGTAAAAAGTGTTTTCATGTTTTATTCTCAGGGGCCGGCGCTGAAACGCCCACATCGGAGCCCGGTTTTTGTATGACAGATGGAATGTGGGACTCGGATGCAGAGTCGGATACTGAAGATTTTGTGTTCAAACATCATGTAATAATCCCTTCTTTTTTGTAGCTCTTCTAGCCCAAATGGCTGGTGATGAAATATGATCTCATTTGATGGACGCCTAATTTGTTTTCATGCTTAATTACTATCCTCTCTCTCTCTATGTGTGTCTATCGCTCTTAAGCAGAGGAGACTGAGTGATCCCAGCTCTAATCTTAATGCATACACACGCTCTGGTTGGAGGTCAATGAAAGGAATGGCTGGAGGTGGAACTGGTGGTGGTGGAGACCCTGCGTCCTCAAGCGTCGTATCTGCGAAGAGAACACGTTCACAAAATGAAGGCTTGGATTACTGTGGCCTTGCGGAAATTGAAGCTGGAGATGTGAGAGACGGTAAATGCTCATAATAACTTTCTACTAGTCGTTTCTCTTCTGTCACTTTTTAGTTTGTTTTGCCTCTCTCTATCTCTATCTCTTCCTCTGTATTCTCATACCTGTAAAGTTTTATCATTTGATGCCTGTGGTCCATTTCACATGCTATGGTTAGCTACTACTTGAACCATGTAATGTATGTATTTGCTCTCAAAAACAAACTTTTGTTCGCTATATTACAAAGCGCTAATTAGGAGCAATTTTTTATCGTGGTCGTAGTGCTGGAGCTATACTGTAATGTTATACATAAATATATTCTTTATGTAGTAGTTTGTTATTATTATTACTTTGTAGTCTATGTTGTGAAGCTTTGATTGCTTTCTTATGTGAATTAAATGGTGTATTCGTATGACTGTATGCAAAATCAAATCAACCCTAAAAGACTACCTTGATTATGATCTACATTACAGTTGTAACTTTTGAATATTCAGCCCTGCACCATAATATATAAATCTTTATCAAAATGAAGCTGCTTTACGAGCTCTATAATAGATTTATTCTCAGTGGAAAGTTGAACTTTCACAAATTATTATTATGCGTATATATCTCTTCATTTTCTCTCCATGAGTACTTAACTTGATCTGCTTATTTGCATCTTTTCTTGAGATCTGAACTGAATGAGGGAATAATTATTTGAAAAGCTATTTAGCAATGAACCACAGGCAGCTTAGATTTTCGGTTTTAGATGGGAGTATTGAATTAACCCATAAAAATAAGTAGGTATAACAGATAATATAAAATTGTATCTTTAGGCATTGCAAATTTTTATACACATTTATTTTTTTGATTTTTCCGTTTCAGATGAGAATGATGATGATAAAAGAAGAGGAAGAGAGAATAAGGAAATAAAGATGGTTGAAGAGGATGATGATGATGATGAAGAGGTATTATGGTGCAGTGGCTGTACTGGTGGAAAAGGTGTTTGTAGTCAGTGTGTTAGGTCTTTGAATGGTGATGAAGAGCAGCAGCGGCGATCATCAACAAGTTGTAGTCATAAGCGTAGAAATAGTAGTAGGAATAAGAATAAAATTGAGGATACTTGTGAGTCTGAAGAGCAAATGCTTAGTGGCCTTCCATCATCATCAACTAGTGATGGTGACAATAATTGTTGTCCTTGTCCATGTCCATTTCCCCGATCCCAATCGTTAGCTTTTGAAAATATTCCCATGACCTCCATTGGAGGAAGGGAAACTTCCACATGCGCTACTTCAGGCACTAGTGCTAGACATGAGCTTTTGGGTTGTAGTAGAAAGCAACCGTATCCGCATCAGGGAGGATTATCTTCGACAAGAGTACGCCGGCATCCATTGATTCCCAGCAAAACTATTGTTGTTCCGCCAACAAGTTCCTCATCTCTTGAGAACCTGATTTCACTCGAGAATAAAGCCACTTCCATTGCTTGCCTTCATGATGCTAGAATCATTTGTCGGGAAAAGATTTTAGCCTCCGTCCCTAACAAACTTTCGTCCACGGGTGTACGCATTTTATATTTATGTGATGTCGGGACTGGAGAAACAGACAAGACTGGTACATACATACATACATTTAACATTTCATTCATATATACAATATATTATACTTGATTTGATTCACATGTTCCAAAAAGGATTACGAGAAATTCTAAGCCTACAATTGCAGTTAGTAGTAGATTTATAAGCTTGTGCTACTTCAAAATCCTCTCTAGATCCTTTCCCATGAATAAGTTATATTTTCCACGGTGTTGCTTTTGTGATATTACATTTACCTTGCCTGCCTTTTCTAATAAGAGCTCAGCGAACTGTGTGAATTGGGATTCGTTTGTGGCATTGTCTTATGAAAATTTGTTGCTTTCTCCCATGCAGAGCTTGATGATGGCGCATATAATCCTTTATGGACGATGAGGGGTTTCACACAAACATTCCACATGTGGAGAGAAAACCGACGGGCACAATCCGTTCCGCTCAATGCCTTCCTAACGTACATCACGCTACCATGCGCTTCAATTATGAAAGGTGAAAGTGAAATCCTTCAAATCATAAAACCATTTCACGAATAAAACAAAATATGTATAATCAGTGGGATAATGGGAATTCTCGTTTTGGTTACAGATATATTGGATGTAAGGGAAGAGCCTGTTTTGACGTTTTGAAGATTACAAGCCGTAAGGTATTCCTGTAATGAACCCATAATATTTTATTCCTCGACTCAGCTAAGCATCTAAGAGTTCCAAGAAAGAAAATATATATGTGTGTACGGCTTAGAATGCAAGTGTGTGTTAGAATTGAATAGAATAGATTTAAAACAAACTATTTCCGTATATGTATATTGTTCTATGTGATACTGATGGTTATAAAACTTGAGTGGATGAAGTAATATGTATACAAAAGCAAGCCTCTTGTAATCCATTTCCGAGAGACAAATATTGTGTTATTAAATCAAATCCTCGGTTCAATAATGTAAAGATATGAAGTGAATCTATATCGTCTACTACAACTATGGTAGGTGACAGATCGTACTGAGATCAACAAAGCTTCATAATGAGTTAATAAAATTGAATGGTTGAGCTAGATAGAAACTGACCAAGTATTACTGTTCACTGCAATCCAATGATGCACACATCTGCTATACAACTTTCAGTTAGAAGCTAATGCTAGTCATTACAAAAACCGAAGAATCGTCAGAAACTTTGTGATGTTGAAATATAAGTTATTACTACCGTTTCTCGTCAGTTATAATAATACCACTGATGAAGAGAGACACATTGCTATGTTGTGCCATACTTTGATTTAGTAGAGGCGACAAGTAAAGAGAAGGGACATTTTCAAAGCTTACTATTTGTGCAGATTCAGAGTTAATTATGATTGTAAAACATTTGGAGTTGTAGGATGTTAAATTGATGAATAGCTAACTATAACAGCACTGGTTTCCATTGTTAATGTTGATATGTATTCAATATTGCACATTTTTCTACGCACTTTTCGGTGTTTTCACTGCACTCTATTCCATAAAGACATGTAATTAATTACTGGAAGATGATAAATTAAGTTTTGCTGTTACCGTTCTGATGTATAACAAGAATGGAGAGCTAAATCACTGTTATTGTACGAGGTCAAGCTTACTAAGGAAGAATACCATTTCGTACTAATTTGTGTTGGATTACTTTTAAATGTCTGAACAATATCATATTAATAATATTATTTCATTCCCATATTTTTCACTCTCATTATGTAAACTAGTCAACCTAATGATTTCATTACTTTCCAAAGTTTTAAACAAGCGTATATTTTAACAGTTATTTTCGTATTATATTATTTTGGTCTACTGTATAATCTTTTTACCAGTTTTATGAATCATTTGAGAATTGTAACAGTAAAGGAAATAAAATTTGTCCATGCTAAAATTCGGACTTTTACAAAAATATATAAAACTGTTTTATTATTCTTAAATAAAGGGAATTTATTACAAACACGTATCATAGTCAGTCGGAGCCAGAACTACTACTGTCACTACTACCACTGCTGCTGTCTTTCTTTGAACGCTTCTTATGATGATGCTTACTCTTTTTCTTCTTCTTTTTCTCAGATTTCTTTGCTTTCTTTGACTTTTTGTGCTCTCTACTATGCTTTCTCTTTTCTCCTCGTGGTTTGTCTTTCGACTTTGAGGTTGATGGTGGAAGAGCAAGAGGAGGAGCTGGTTCGTCTTCCTCTGATTCCAGAACGTCCTTGTCCATTTTAAGCGGGTCACCTCCAAACTTGGATGTTGGGGCACAGCCCTCCTTCCACAGCTCGCGAGTTAGATCGTCCACTTTCTCATTATCTTTTGGCACTTTGTATTCCTTCACGTGATCTACTCGAAGTGTTCTTCCCAAAATCTGAAACAAAAAATTACAAACTAAAGATTACCCAGACCCGCGAAGAGTTCTAAAGTGCTAAAAAGAACTAAAAATACCTTTATCGCATTAAAATTATCCACAGCAAGAATCGTCGACTTTTGATTTTCATAACAGAGGAATCCAAAACCTCTCGATTTGCCAGTACCCTTGTCACGAATCAGGTTCAAATTGACTATTTCTCCATATTGTGAAAACACCGCGATGATATCCCCTTCACTCAATTCGAAAGGAAGTCCCCCAATAAAAATCCAAGCGGAATCCTTGTACTCATCATGCCATGAAGTCTTCCCATCACCATATTTCAACTCTCTGTCACTTAATTTGGTGACGTTACGAACATTACTACAACACAAAATATACAGGTAAATTAAGTTAAATTATAAATGATTTAGAGTAGTATAACAGAAATGTATTTCGTCTTACGTCAATGGATTCATCTCAAAGCTGGATAATTATACCGCAAACCACTCACAGTTTTAAAAGATCAATGAAAATCAGTACCGGAAACCACAACAAATCAACAATCAAAACACTTTTCATTCACCTTTTTAACGTTTCAGAAAACAACATGTACAACAGACTCAAAGATATTTTGTTCCCTCCTCAGTTTGAGTTTGTTGTGTTGAAATCAGAATGAATACATTTTTGTGTACTTTTATCCCTAGCAGCTGCATGATGGAATACATGAGGTTGAAGATGTACCTACTCTCTCTGCATTTATTACTGTTTTGTAGAGTTTACCTATGTACGTCAATCTCGCACAGTTATGTGCCTAGGTGCAACATAAACTGTATGAGTTTCTCATGTGTTTATTCTTATTACTTTTATAGACCAGTTTGCATTTGATTAAAACACTTGCAAAATCCATACTGGTAATGTAACCATAAAACAGGTTCGTCAATCCAATTAAAGAAGTTAAATGAATGGAACTATTGAACATGATCAATAAGAGGTTCATTAAAAAAAGACGCTGAGTTGAGGAAGTAATTACATTTATTTCGGGAAGACTGGGGCCATGTAATAATATGAAGCAAAAGAGTTAAAGCTGTGTTGGGATTGAGAAAGTTTTCAAACTCCAGTACTTTTCTTGGCTAACTCCAAAGATTCATAAGTTTTAAATGTATAACTGTCAATATTTCGAAGATGAAGGAGGAGGACGAACGGCAACATATACAACCCTTTCGAACGCCATCTCTCCACCTGAAATAAATGCAATTTACAGAGGAAATGTAATTGTAAGCCGAGATCAATACTCGGGCAGTGGAGGTCATTTTGAGCCAGCAGCTAGAACTTTCACTGACACTGATGGCATTATTAGCTACACCACGACATCAGCAAATAGTGAGGGGTATGATAAGAATCCGCAAGGAGTTTCCGATAACAGCCCGGTTGCTGCTGAAGCAATCACTCCAAACTCATTCCAGCAGACTGATCATCCTGAAGATGAAAATGTTCCTAAGAAGACTGAAACAAAGGACTGCAATGTAAACGAATCTGTCCAGAAAAAATCTGCAAAGTTTATCTGCAAACAATGTATTCCGAACAAAGGATTCCGACACAAGTCCTACTATGACTATCATTTACGCACACATTCAGGTATGTACTACAATCCTGTTTTGATGTGTTTGAAATTAAAAAAATACATGGATTGATAACCGAAACTATATTAAAACGGATTTAGGAGAACGCCCATTTCAATGCACAATTTCCAGCTGCAGCAAAGGATTTTTCGAACGCTCAAAACTCAATCGTCACCTCAGCTCTTGTCACAATATAAATACCAGCATTTATGAAGATGATATTCATGACGCGAAATCTCATAAATGTTCCCATTGTCAAAAGTCCTTTTCACGAAGTGCGGGGCTCAAAGCTCACTTGCTGACCCACGAGGGTAGCCGTCCATTTCCGTGTACACAATGTGACCGAAAGTTCTCTGGACTGACTGCGCTTAAAAATCACGAAGCGACCCATAAGGGTAGGTTTAGTTTATAATTAATGAGCACATGAAAGAGGAGAACATGAAAGATTGTAAGCAAGGTCACAACACAAGATGTTTTATTATTTGAAATTTCTAGGTGTCAAAAGTATACTCTGTGACATTTGTGGGAAGGCGTTCCTCCTTAAAAAGTATTTAGATCTGCATTTGAAAACCACACACAAAAAAGAGCAACGAAAACATAGGTGCTCCAGGTGTCGAAAAGAATTTCATTCTGCTAAAGACTTAAAACGGCACCAGTTAATGCATTCCAGTAAGTTATGTTTCAATTCATAAAATCTATTTTTTAAATTCTGTTTGATTTTACGCTGACAAATTAAATGTACGAAATAAAAGTATTTATAACTATAGACAGATATTTGGAGGCATCTTGATTTTGGTATTTTAGATGAGCGAAGATACTTATGCAAACTGTGCCTGAACACATCGTTCAAAAGAAGAGACAATCTACACAGACACCTTAAGTTAACGCATTCTTTGACACCTGAACAAATCAGCGAGGAATCTTCAACAGTTATGTCGGAAATTGCAACATCCAACCCCCCAAATTCCAGAAATGATGCTAGTAATCAAAGAATTGAAACGCCTCCAGCCGAACCACCACCACTTAATCACCATGTTAGTGTAATTAAGTATGCAGGAAGTACGCAGCAGGATGTGATGATGGCTATATTAAATAGTGATTACTACTGTAGAAATCAGATTCCTAAAAAATGAATGAATGTGCAATATTGTATAAAGTTTTGTAAGCTAGTAATTATGCATTAAACGAAACCTCAGAATCTTTCAAATTGTTTATTTAAAAGTTAAACCATATCAATTACATACATGTAAGAAATCACATGAGTAGCAAATATATCACTAGTCCATTCACCATTGCCCAAACTTTGCCACAAATTGCGAACAAGTATAGAAAAATGTGTTTAATGCGTTTAGTAACAAACTAGAATGGTTTTGTTCTTGTGGATGTCTATGATAAAGGCAAATATAGTTGCAAAATTTAGTTTATGGTGCAGGTTGAATCACTGCTGGCTTTTGATGCATCCTCCCTGCATCAAATAAAGTTTAAAAAATACAATCGTAATTATTCTTTATTCATGTAAAATGCAGAATTTTAGAAGGTTTGCCAAGCACATTTAAAGATTATTTAACTGAAACTTAAACTGCTATAGTAAAAGCTTTCTTGTACCGATTAGTCATTATTTGCTTCTCACTTCAGCTTCTCTCGGAACAGTTCTTTAAACTTTTTCACTTTTGGTCCAACCACTGCGTGACAGTAACCTTGATTCGGGTTGTTTTTGTAGTACTCTTGATGATAAGCTTCTGCAGGGAAAAATTTCGAAGCTTTTGTGATTTCAGTGACAATGGTTCCACTGTAAAGTTGCGCTTCTGTGGCTGCAGCTTTGGAGGCTTCTGCTATCCTTTTCTGCTCATCATCGTGGTAGTATATTGCACTTCTGTATTGCGTACCGACATCGTTGCCCTAAAAAATTATTTTTATTTAAAAAACCACAACATAGCATATAAAGTTCTGTCAATTTTCAATACCTGACGATTCAGGGTTGTTGGATCATGAACTTTCCAAAAAACCTCCAGTAACTCTGCATAAGACACAACTTGAGGGTCAAAGGTAACCTGTACAACTTCAGCATGCCCCGTTGTCCCTTTGCAAACTTCTTCATAAGTGGGCTTGTCTTTTTTGCCTCCCATATATCCGGAAACAGCAGAATGAACTCCTTTGTGCATGTTATAAACTGCTTCTATGCACCAAAAGCAGCCCCCTGCTACGGTTGCTAACTGCCTCCCTGCAGGTGCAGCCATTTCCTGTATTTGCAGACATTACACAGACACATTAAAGTCTCTACTTTCAGGTAGATATTTGGAAACGGACATATTTTAGAGTAACTTACACATTCAGTTTCGGAGTGAACAGTGAAGACCAAGCACAGGACAAAAATTAATTGAACTTGCATTTACCAAAACTCAATTTGTTAAGCCTCCGAAGCTCTTAGCACCCTTGCAGTGAATGACCACAGCTCTTTTCTTGTTATGCAATAAATGTTTGCATAACATCAGCAGGTTGTATAAGCACCTAGTCTCGTGATATCATATCTTCTTGTTGGTATACAGAAATTCTATGCTATATATAATAGGTATGCATTTCAAATATTACATTTTGCTTTTGTTGTCACATTTTGTTGTCGCATTCGCTAGAGGTCAAATGTTGTAATTTGACAAAATCATCAAGGTCGAGTATTGGCCGTCCATTGTTTCCGTTATTTCAGAGTTTTGAAATTCTACAAAAAAAGTTACAAACTGTACCCGAAACATTGATATCCAGTCAGTAAAACAATACACTAGACAAAGCACACTGCAAGACCCCACTGATCATGCACACGTCTACGGTTAGGGTAGTGGATATAGGTGACCTGCGGGGCTTGGGAGATGCAGTGTTAGTGATTTGTAAAGAGTTCATGGACTATTAGCATCGCAGTCGTATCACGGGCCGGGGGTGAAATTGATATTACTCGGCGTTGTCTGTGGGCATACAACACAGATTCTCTGGCACGGTGGATGTAAGCCGGGGCGTGAGGGGTGGGGGCTACACTCACTATGAGGAAAGGTGTGTCAATATGTTACGCAATCTTCATTGATAAGGATGCGATACGCGCCGGGGCTAATGCTTTTTGTATTGAGTCTTTTAGCAACAGGAGCAAGGAGAAAGTAATGCGTGAGAAGGTCTTACATGAAGCTAGAGAAATATCGGAGTTCCTTTCCTTTGAGTGGCGCTATGTTTTGAAATTAAACTGGAATCGGGTGCATAGCCTGCATTGCGAGAAACAGGGCAATATAAATGTTTGCCAGACCAGCGATGTTGCTAAATTCCTACATAAATTGATTCCAAAGCGATCGTTTCAGATCAGAATTATTTTAAGCTGCCGTCCCCTGCACCATCCGAACGTGCGAATACAGTTGAAATATAAGAATAGCGGGGGATTCTGATATGAGCTGAGAGGAGAAGACTTGGTAAGGTGCGTGTCAACACTTATATGAGAAGCAGATTCGATTTCGAAGCAAACAGATTTTGATCGCACATCCTGTGCAGATACAAATGGATACTACGGAACGTCCAAAGGGAATATTTGGATGACAAAAGTGTCTATTTTTAAAATTGTTACAAGGATGACTGCCGCAGGCAATACACTACATACACTGAGGGTCGGGGAAGTTAAGGGTAAGGTGAACTGGGCTGGACGCAATATTACGGAATGATAAAGTACTGTCGTCGCGGCTACGAATGAGGGCGTCTCAGAATTTTAACACGGTGTCCTGCGATGGATCTGCATACGGGCTTCATATCAAACATTAAGGCCCACATTGCGTCTCTGAAAAAGAGTAACGTATTCTTTGTACAGGTAGAGGAACTACACAGTTCCGTGATAATTTTCCAGACATTTTTACTAATATCAATCGGTTCTCGTCTAAATATCATTTCTCGTGTTTTCATCTAAAGATAGAGTCTGAAACTCACTGAATGCACTTTTCAATTCAATGCACTCAAGAAATCCAAGGGTCAGGTATGTTGAAGCAATCGACAGAAAAGGCAATGAAAGTTAACGTGACGATGCGAGATCGTCGCATCCGGCCGAAACGAAAAAACTGACAACGGTACGAAAGAGTGGAGGGAATCGCATTATTAAGTTGGTACTATTCCACAACTGAACCATAACATTCTTCAATGTGGCATACATGGCAAATTAATCCACGCAATAATCTCATAAAGCGATACCGTTCATTTCCTACAAGAGATAGGAAAATCATAGCGCGATAATCCGGAACAGGGTGGGTGCGCAGGAGTGTGGCGGAGATAGTGCCTCATGGGGGGGGAGTTTCTGCTTTCGTCCTAAGCTGACGTGTCCTAATAACCTAATCAACAAATAACACAGTTTGAAGAAAGCAATCTAGTGAAGATGGAATGGTACTGGAAAGGCCGATTAATTGCAATAGGTTTGCGCTATGTGATGCGCTAATCTAGTTACAGCTACAGGTTAGCATCACAATTTAATTACTTACTACATATCACCTCCTGCCCTACCCTGGTCCCCACTATGGCAGGTTGATCTACTAAGGAGGAATAAATTTACTGTCTCGTGAAAAAACTGATGCCAATTTATAAGCAGAAACTTTCGATCTATGAAATTCAAATATGTTATACTTTGTGCGGAGATATTAACGACACTACAATCTTGAAACTTCTTGAGGCAAGATGCGGATGGGCATAATAACATGCTCATGCGGTTTGAAGGTGGAACCTTTAACTTCATGAGTTCCAACTGGTCAAAGAACTTCACTGAAGCGATGCTGGTGCTGCTGCAAGATGTCAATCTCGCTGCTTGATGTATCAATGGATTATGACTTCAAAGAAGAATTATGATTAGATAATAGGGAATTTAACTTCTATCTGGCGGTGTGTCAGGGGGTGTATCATGTGGGATTACCAAGCAGCATTTGTCAACACTGAAAAAGAGATTGTGAACAGCCACGATGCAACGAAAGTCGAAAGACATATTATTAGAAAGAGTGACGGGGGAACGTGAACTGGTACGCGAAATTACCAACGAGCGTTAGAATTCGCTAATGTAGTGCCAGTGTCTTTGTGAGTTAAGCAACTCGCAGTAGGGAGGAAAACTGGAAATATTTTCTAAGAGGGTAGGATGTGCAGCTGTGCACGGGATTAGACACAGTGTGCGCGCCCAGCGCTAGCGCTCATTTCACGGAGTGAAGCGAGACGGGCGAAAAATCAGGATTTACACGCCAGAGTGCGGGGCGGGCAAAGCGGGTTGAGCGCTTGTAGGCCGGCGCAGTGGGGCCTATACCGGGCGTTAAGGTGGGGGCGGGGGATGCGTGGCGAAGGGCATCCAGGGGGGCGGAACGGGGCGGTTGGGCTTATAGGGGGAGTGCTTGGGTGCCCCCCCGGGGGGGATAGCGGGCACGGGTGTGGTGTCCGGCTTTGGGTGCAGGGGCCGGGATTTATTTGAATAACCAGTTGTGGCAACAATGTAAAGCGACATTCTAATGTATAGCATATTCAAACTCGTTCCAATGACTATCCGCAGTACTTCACATATGAGCGAACTCCACAACTAGTTCTTTTTCACTTAAAATCGACAGTGAAATGAATAGGATTGTAAAAAGAAAGCCATTTGAAAAGGTTGCCATTATAGAGACTGTTGATTCCTGCAGCATACAGCTTAGGGCGTTGAATTTGGATGTGACACTGGATTTTTTGCATATACAAACACCTCATATTCGTTACTTATTTTAACCATACGTATTGTTGCATTACCTTGAATACTCATAATGCAATAAACACCAATTTTACATTTCGTTTTGTGTGAATTCCACTATTTTGCATCATCACACGCCATGCCACACACTCATTGACTTGCCCGTATGCGTAGCAATGTTATTAAGTACGTGCTCATTAAATCTCCGTAACTGCCACTTGTAGATGCATCCATATATTGCACTCTGATTTCTCACGAATGCTCACTTTACTTATCAGTTGGTCTTTAGTATTCATTACCCTGACAGTGACAGCACACACTCTACTGGCGTTGTTCACAACGTTAGTCCGTTTAAATTCCCTAACTATTTTTAAATTTATTTATTAGTGTTTCACTCAAATCAATTCTAGACGTGCACATATGTCTTGAGCAAGACTTTCTCAAATCCTAATCCTGTAAAAACTGTAAATTGCTCATTATCGTCATGTCAGAAGCAACTTCCCAAGAAAAAGACCTCGTCAATATATTCCGAGGAAGAATTAAAGACCTGCCTATTGACGAAGAACAGTCCCACGAGCAACATGTTTTGCGATGGATCCGGGCACGAGAAGGGGATCTCGCGAAAGCAGAAGACATGCTTCGGCGTCACATGGAATGGCGCAAGACACACGGCATCGGACCTTCCTTGTTGGACTGGGTTCCTTCAGTATACCTGACGGACACATACAGTGCTAAATTTTGTGGGTATGACACATCCGGTTCACCAATCCTGCTATTTACCTTCGGAGTCTGGGATCTTCGAC
Source organism: Orchesella cincta (assembly GCA_001718145.1). NCBI lineage: Eukaryota > Metazoa > Arthropoda > Collembola > Entomobryomorpha > Orchesellidae > Orchesella > Orchesella cincta. Next base: position 98,388 of record LJIJ01000272.1, on the reverse strand, counting down.
CAGCTTTAGCGAAAGGAGAAAAGCATAATATTACACGATACAAGGATCAATGCTTGGAGAAAGTCATGAAGCTAATGAGACTCTACGAAAGCCAGCGTCAATATCATAAAAGAATGCTGTCACCTTTCCCAGAGAAAGTTACACAATTTAACTGCATCTGCGACTGGACTGGATTTTCACTTCGCTACATCATGAACAAGGAGGCAGTAGAGGTGATATTGGAAGCAGCAAGAAGTTTTGAAGCTAACTATCCTGAAACCCTAAAAGCAGCATATAATGTGAATTGTCCAAAAGTTTTTGATGTGCTGTTTAAACTCGTTAAGCCGTTTTTGAGTGAGCGGACTCTTTCCAAAATCTTCATCTATGACAGCAATGAAGCCAAATGGAAACATGACATACTAAAAAACCTACCCAGTGACCAGATTCCGGTGAGATATGGAGGAACAAAACAAGTAATCTGGCAACTTGTCGATTTAAATTTAGATTTGCACCAAGATGGATCCTTTTTTGAGGAAATTTTTGCTGACTCTCCATTTCGAAATAATGGTTTGGAAGAAGTAGAATATGAGGAGAAAGAAGGATTCAAAAAAGTACTGGTCGAGTCCTTTGATAAAGTATCCATACCCATTGTGATTGTGTCACCTCGTACCATACTGAAATGGAAGGTGAAAGTTGACAAGTTGTCAGCCGGTGAAATAGATTTCGCAGTTCATTGTGACAATGTAAAGAGTAATGAGCGAGAAGTATGCGTCGAGCGGAAGAACGTTGCTCAAGACTCCGGAGCCATGAACTGTGAAAGGACAGGAAATTATTGGGTCATCTTTAGCAACTCTGCTATTGAAACGGATGAGCCTAAAACTGCCTGGTATAAGCTGAGTCTCGATGTTCCAGAATAATATAATTTGCTGAAATGCTTTTATGATGTTGTAAAAATGACTTTTTAAAATAAATTATATTTCTATAATAATTATTCTTTCAAATACTTTATTAAAAACCCTTCACCACACATCATTCCGTTTTTTCGTCATTAAAAAGCGGTCATGTATCGAACAATACAATTGGTATTTCATACACATATATAGTATTTATTACGGGTTACGTTACATAATAATAATTCCAAGACATATCGGACATATCTCAATTATTTTATGCATTTACAAACATCATCATAGAGTTATGTTATCAAAGTTTTAAATACGCATTGTACATTTTCTACCGAGGATGAGACTATAAAAATATCGCAATTAAATTCTCATACATATATCGAGTCTACAGTTAATGACTTATTGTGAACGGTTTTAGATAAAAGTGAATCTTTTTCAGTAGTATGAACATTTGACCAAAATACGAGGACTAATAAACTACATTACGGTGGATATACTTAAGAACATTTGACATTCATTCATATTTTAAGCACTCATTACAGTAGCCTTTGCAATCTGGATATTTACATTGATTCTTTACATTTAGTATATTGCAAACAATTTCAAATACGGTGAGCTACTAACTTCTAAATATGTACGAATCTGCTCACTGCTATTTTTAGTACCTTTTTTTACATTACACGGAAATCACAATGCCTGAAGCTGCTGTTCAAATCACGAACGAGTGGTGGCTGTCCAACAAAATAAAAATATGGATGATCACAAAGGTGAAAAGCTGTTATTACTATATTTTATCCTGCCATACAAAGCTGTTATAAATGTTTTCTAGATGATAGAATACAACAACACGTATTATATAAATTTCGTAAATTACAGGGATGGACTTATGTATTTATTATACACGCTCCATAATATATTCTATTACACAGTGCTTATTGTCAAAATTGCAGACATTTTCATACAAAACTTGTCACTTTTTCTCAGCCTAGTGACTTGAATACAATGGTTATGGTTTGTTTATAAAATTTTTCACTGCACTATAAATTGGTCAATGAATAAAATAAAGGATAACTTCCGGATCGCATTTCCCTTCTGCTGTAAATACTATAAACGTATGATTTTTTTGGAAGCAACTGTAGATTACGTTTTTAGTGCTTGCCTTTTAATGACACACAAAGTTTGGGTTGATGATAGAGAATAATATTATTTTAAGGTCTTTGTATTTCCTGAGCTGTTAGTTAATAATTTCAATCTCGATTTTGGATTTGATGATGATGATGAGCTCGTTTTTAGTAAATTGATTTGATTTGTGTGCGAGCACGACTGAGCGTATTTATAATTTGATTTTTGAATGGAAAATGTGATGATTACGATGATAACATTTATTAAAATGTAAAAGAACTACAATTTAAGTTACTTTAACAATCAGTCTATAATTCATTACATGGTTAAAGGTTATGTAGGATGTAAAAGGTTTATCTATTTTATATATACTACTGTAATATTTAATCTTTTGAATACAATAAAATTAAACGATTCCTCCTTGTCAATAATATTTACTTTATTTGGATGGTGATAGGACGCCCTCAGACTCCGAACTCGAGAGAATCTCTAGAATCCGATCCACCTGTTCATTGAAAAAAAATTTGACCTTTTTATCAACTGACTCAATATTAACAAAGTGCCGACTATCCCACCTATCTACTATTATTAATAATATTAAAATGCGTAAAGAACTCAATTTTAGGACATAAATCAAGCATTTATTTTGGCAAACTATAATAACTTGAACGAAACGGAAACACAACTACAATGCTCTACTTTAATATAAGCTGATAGTAAAATTAGTAGGGAAAAGTTATACGAAAGCGTGTAAAGTGTAAAATGATGTTGAAAGTAGTTTTTATGAATAAATGTGTATTAAGTAAATCTGTAAATAGAAAGAACATAAAAAGATTTTTCATTGTTATTTTTTTGTATCTTGGTTTAAAGTACGATGGAAGAAATGAAAAAGTAAATACAAACTGAGAGTTCTCAGTAAATAATAACAACACTGTACAATGAGGAAAATGCAATGCAAGGTAAAAAGTGAAAGTGAAGATCTTAGCTTCCTTCACGCTGAAAATATACAAACAAGAAAATAAGGCATTTTTGTACAGACAAAAAAAATGAAGAAAATCCACACAAGATAAATATTTGTTTAAATACATTTTCACAGACAATGCTTTCACTTTTATTTTTGACTAACCTCAGTACTAGGAAGTCCCTTAGGGACAGAGATCCATGTCGTAGCAAAGCTACCTCCATCCATTTCAGCTCGTCTGCGTTCTGCATCAAAAGCACCATTTTCTTCTGACTCGGCTCGACAGTCGCTGCTGCAGCACCCTCAGTATCATCAGCATCTGCATGGCCAACCAATTTCTTAATGATTTCTAAGCAGTTTCGGCATTCTGCTGAGAGTTCAGAAGAGACGCTCGACACATTCTCGAGGGAACTGCAGGAGAAATCTGTTTGACTTATTTTATCATCCATTTTCGACTGGACGGAAGATGGGATAACGGGTAGAGGGATCGCAGAAGGAGCGTTATTCGCGGAATGAGATCGTTTTGTGTGTCTCCTCTTTTTTGGACTACGTTGTACTACAGCTCCAGGACCAGTGGGGCTGGTGGCAGCATTAGAATTATTAATTCCATTCCCACCAACAGCAGATTTATTGTTATTTCCACCTGTCGCAGAACTCATCACTTTGGGGGACTGGGTGACAGACGGATTGGGTGAGGTGAGGTTGCTCGACTCATTATCGGAAAAGGACAAGTTACTCCCGTAGTTTACCAGTCGATAAAACTCTGGAGTAAATTCAATTACAGGTGGCGGATCATCTTCTTCTCCATCCGCTTCGCCGCCATCACCACAAGGGTCACAAGAGGTGACAACCACTCCATTCTCATCCAGATTGATGGGCCTCTTAGGGGATTTCTTCAGGTCTCTCTCCGCAACGTCATCACAACTCTCTTCATCTTCATCGCGTGCTCTTTTAATTAATAGCCCATCTTCGTTCTCTATTTCACGCTCCCCCTCCAACAGAATCAGAACGGTTTCTGCCGTCTCTCTAACTTTCTCCGGACTGCTTGCCTCTTGAGAATTACTTTGGCTTGTCTCATCCTTCTTCCCAGCTTCTTTATTTTTTGCCTTTCTTGACTTTGATTTTGTCCACGTGCTCGAGTCTATTTGCATCCCAGACCGAATTTCACTCTCAGAATTCAAAGCATTTCTCTCTTCAATGCTGATAGCTTCCGGGTCTCCTTCTTCCAGAATGAGATCTACGTCAAGGTCAACATCTTCAGGGAGGTGAACAGGAGCTTCTCGTCGACCACTTCCTCGTATCCCATTTCTCAGGACTCTAGTGTAGGTGCGCTCCACTCCATCCCAGTCCCAAGCCCATTCCTCACCTTGAACTTGCTCATTTCGGACCTCTTCCAACTGCATCCACTTCTCAATCAGGGCTCTCTCCTCCATTTCATCTGTTGTGTGGTTAGGATCATCATCATGATGAAGTAAACTACCGTTAGCTAGTCTTTGTGTTGCATGTTGTAATTGTAAATGCCCCTCCCCTCCACCACCACCAACAGCAGCACCAAATCCATTACTGATAAAACTACCGCTACGATTACTACTATTGCTTCTGCTACTAATATTTTTTGAGTTGTTACTACTATCATGATAATTACTACTGATGATGAGATTATTACTGGGATCCCCACTACTACAACTGTTATTGCTACTGTTGTTCACAAGGAGAATGTCTACGGTTACCTCACCTTTCGTTCTTCTCAGGGGATACGCACGCTTACTAAACGTGTTGGAACCATTATTGCTCCCGTTGACGCTCCCATTACTTCCCTTTTCCAAGGTGGAAGTTGTTCCCGAAGTCGTCGTTGGAGTGGCAGAGGATGTACCCCAAGAACTATAGTAACTTCTGCTTTCTCCAGAGGATTGCGGTGGGGGGATGAGTGTTGAGTGGGAGCTGGTCGCACTACTTGCGCTCACTTCGAGAGGTAAAAATAGGATATCCGAGTCGTCCGAATCTTCCCACAAAATTGTGGATGAGGAGGGATCCTCTTCATCTTCCATGTCATCACCACTCTCCTCTCCAAACCGGATGGAGTATGGGCTCCCTCTCACAATTCGCACAATGTTGCCGTCCATCATTCTCGTTGTCGTTATACGATCCTTGGTACTGCTGCTGTTATTAGGTTTGGAAGAACGCTGCTGCTGAGTAGTAGTAGTAGTCTTGCTCCCTTTGGAGGAGGAATACGTGGATGAGGAGCAAGAAGTAGAGTTTGGAAGACTTGTGAATTGTCTGGTAGGGCCACTACCGTTATACTTGTAACTTTCACCGATTATATCATGGGATATTTTAGTCCCCGAGCTGCAATTAGTATTGTTGCCCGGGCTAGTTTCGTATGAGTTATCACATGTGTAGTTCTTTTGGTCTCGACTTGGAGGAATACTTTCCTTTCCTCCACCAACCATTTCCCGAAAGGTATTGAAAGTATTTGATTTATGGATGCTGTTCCGAGTCGCCCCTTCTACTTCGGAGGAACCCATTATTATTTTATTGCAAGAACTTCTCGTCGTTGTCGAGCTACCGTTGGTGGAGGAGGGATTTGCTGCAGTTTTTAAAGAAAAGCTCGTTCCTCTGCTCCCAACATTAATTCGCTGACTCTGCTTTTCCAAACTGTGCTCTTGCTCTGCCAACGCTTCACTTGACATGGTTGAATAACCCTCATCCTTCCCATTCCCAGAAGCTTTAATTCCAATTGCAGTCGCAGCAGTGGAGGTAGCAACTCCCAATTTTATTGGTTTTGGGACAGAGTTACAACCGACAGCATCACCACTTTCAGGTAGATTTGTAAGGGACGGAGAGTTACTGTTGTTACCGCTGCTTTTGTTGGTTTTACAGTTTTTAGCGGCCATGGTCGCATTTTTTCTGGATCCAAAACCAAATGTAGATTTGGAGTGTTTGTTCCCTTGCGGTCCGGACTTTGACATGCTTTGGAATGCTGTACCAATGTTGCTGTTGGCTGGAAGACTTTTGGAAGAGGCAGCGGGATGACGACTTGCTGATGATGAAATCAAGGGTGCCTTTCTCACAGGAAGTTTACTACCACCAGGAGATGATGTACCACTTTCATGATGCTGTTGTGTTTGGGGAGTGGAATTATTATTACCACTGCTATGATTAGCTCTCCTTGGTTTGGGAGTGGGGCTATTAAAACTATTGCCAGTTTGGCCACCAGGGATTTTGGATACGGTTGCAACCCTCGCTGGGGATGACATTCGGGGTATGCCAGAGCACAAGGAGCTTCGGCTGGAAGTGCTGGAATTATTATTGATGCTAGAGTTATGAACATTATTGCGACTACTAATACTATTACTCATGTCCGGGCTGTTATTAGTGATTGGTCCGCCGGATACTGATGATGATGATTCGAGACTAGTTTGGGTTTGGTTGACGATAATGATTTGACTTTGATTTTGGTCATTGGGCTCAGACTTGGTTCCAGTGGGTTCATTTTCGATTAAGGAAATTACTGCAGGGGATTGTTGATAACGGCCGCTGTTACTATTGCAAGAGTTGCTCCGGCTGAGGGCGGATGAGCCAGGAATACTGCTAGTACTACTCCCATTTATTCTTGGAATTCTACAATCCACCCTTCCTCTTGGTGCTTTCACTGGACTGCTTCTTGAAGAAAGTGGGGTGGGAGTTGATGAGACTGCTGCTGAAGAAGACGAGCAGGAGGATGGGGGTTGTAAATCCGAAGCTATTTCTTTTACTTCTTTTGAAATTATTGTAGGAATTGTAGGAGCAGCAGCAGCTGTAACTTCTCTGAAGGAATTGGAAACAGGGCTCTCATAACAAATCGTCTTCATTGTAGAGGACGCATTTTGAGATGGAGGGGATGTAGCCACGATCGCTATAAAATGGCTCGGACCATTAATACAGCTACTGGAGTCATTATGTTTAGAAAAAGAGGGAGAAAACAGTTGATGGTTTTCTTGGGATTTTACAAGATTTCTGGATTCTGGCTGAATATCACTTGTCGTCATCGTTGTCTCCGGAGCTGCCTCTATTGATTTGAGCTGAGGACCTTCCTTAAGCCCAACAGTGTCATAACTTCATCCTAAAACAGGAAAGAAAAGAATGAAATAAACGATGGAAAAGTACATCTAACTTGAGGAGAAGATAACAGATGCACACGTCTCATACTCTGCTCTCTTTCAAAAACAATCAATCTTAAGCTCATCTTTAACTTTCCCCTAAAATGCTTACATATTCTTCTCTCTTCTGTAAAAAGGGAAAGGACAGGAGTATTCAATCAAACTGTCGACAACTTGGGTGAATCTTACAAGAAGACTTACAACCGATTTTTTCCTAATGCAATCCATGTCCGCACTGCAGTAATACTACTTTCCCTGCCAAGATTTATGCCCAAGTCACTTTTTTAACGGGAGCTGCTCCGTCATTCCATTTTCTTATTAGAATACCGACATCCATTCTCATTGAAGCTAAACTAAACATTATTTTCCTACGTCAGGTTGTCCATTTACGTTGAAAAATCAGCAAGAATGTTTTCTACATTCGAGTTTTTCCTTTACCTGCACACGAGCCTCAGCATGAGCTCTTGGCATCCTGCTGATGTAAAACAAAAGCTTGTAATTTTATCGGAAGCCTATACACACGCCTATACAGTGCTTTCCTCCTTTTGTGAATAAATTCCGTCTAAAAGTGAGCTTTATGATGTGTTACATCAAAGTCTTTAGTCACACCACATGCAGTAAAATGTGTAACTGATTCAACAACAAGATTTCAATTCTCCTTCAGCATTTATATTATATGCCTCCACATGAGAATCCTTAAACAAATTATTTCGTGACTAGGAAAGATTGACTAAAAATGTTCTAAACGGTCACATTCCCATTTCTCTGCAGGGACTCTCCTATCTAGTACTTCATCAGCATATTTGTTCAATACATAATAATAATTCTAGGGAAGTAAAAGCCTGTATATTATTTACATTATCTAACAAGCCATCCAAATTTCGCTCAAACTGTTTGCAAAAAAGTAATGAACAAATGACATGCAATCTTTGAATATGTACGTAGTTCCTATAAAAGAAACTCAAAATTGAATCTGTCCCCATCGATAACAAGAAACAAGGATGGAAAGTTCATGGAAAAAATGCTTTCTCTCTCTAGCTCATTCTCAATTCTGAAAATTGTAGGCATGAGCAAACCAGTTTTCCAGCTAACAAGGGGGTCACAGTCAAAGTCACGTTTGGAAAGGAAAAAATTGTCCGGAACATAATGTAGGAAATAATTAAGTGATTCGCGTACAACCTAAAAGGAAACTCCTTTGTCATAAGGTGCATATTAAATACATTTTCCCATTCATTTATTTTCACCAGTCAACTTTCCGTTGCATTGTAGTAGCTCTTTCTTTCTTTGGCATTAACCTCGCCTCGCATGGTTTTTCCTGTTCTGAGCAAATATTCAAAAGTGCCGTGTGTAGCTAACTGGTTGGGAGCCTTGAGTTGGAACATTACGGAAAAAACTCATTTGTGTTCTACACCGTCAGCGTCAGTCCGGGATGGACCATCATCATTAGTGCTTACTTAAAATGAGTGGGTGCGTGGCGTGCTCAGTTTTTCTACTGCTGGAATAACTAAGTAGCATAAATATGCATATGGGGAACGTCATGTGTGAGCCGGGAAAATGATTACCTTCATCATATAAACTTATGGGAGAACAAACATGAGCTTGTAGGTACGAACCATGTCATAATGGTTATAGTTCCATGCGTAGCATACATCAATGAAAAATTGACTGGGGAAATGGGCAATAATCTATCGTCGTTTGTAATGCGATGCTACTATATACATGCTTTTACTGGAGGATGAAATAAAGGCAAGTAAAAATCCCACCTACGTTTTAGAATAACACATGATTTGTCTAACAAAGACGTGCTTTCTTTTTCCCTACCATCACCATTCATTTCTCATGAAACAATATGTTAACCTAGGTAGTTATGAATGTACGGAGAGAAAAAAATACCCCAGGAGGAATACAAATGAGAGCACATTTTTCATCAACAAATAAAAGAATCTGCTCTGTTCTTGTTCTTTTCTTATGAATGCTTGTATATCTGTATATTTTTCTTACAAGTGTTGGAATGATCATGGTGGCCATGGCTTTGTTGTGGTTCTCCAGGTCGACAACCCGCTGCTGTAATTTCTCAACTTCGGACTTCATCAGTTGCTGGAGGGCAACAGCCCGAGAGACTTGGTTGGCAAGATCGGAGACACATTTCTCGTACTCTGTTTTCTCTGTGAGTTGCCAGCTCTGTAAGCTCGTTGTCAGCTCCTCGATCGCTGCCAAACGTTCTCGGAGTGGGCTGAGAAGACCTTTACCATTATTCGTTTCTGGGGAGGCTGTGGATGCTGATGTTTTCTCTCCATCAATGTCATTTGACTGATGTGGCTGCTGAGCTTGATGTTGATGTTGTTGAGGAAGGGAGTGGGTATGCAGATGATGGTGATGTGGAGGATGTGATTGTTGACCTGCGTCACTAGGAAGCTCTTCCTGTGGATAAATCCGGTTGTTGTTGTTGTTGCTTCCCAATCCCCCTCGAAAGCCACCTCCATACTGTTGGTCCTCGGATAACCTCTTTGATTGCGTTTGCGTTTGACATGGAACATCAGGATTCTTTTGCTGAGGCTGTTTAAACAAACAAATAGAGGATGTTAGAATAGAGTTAAAATAACAACACCAAAAAGAAATAAGTTTTCGCTGATGTACTTAAAATGAAGTTTGGGATGTACTTAGTACGTGTTTCTTAAGTCTTAACATTCCAATGTCAAGAACAAGTGCAGTGTACTTGAGTCAATACGGAGGAATAACCCTTTTCAGTTTGTTCTGTGAAGTCTTTATTGAACATAGTTGCAGAACAGCAAAAACAAGAGACAGTCAGAGAAAAAGAGCAGCTCCCAACTTTTCAAAGTTTTGAGAACATTAAGTGCTCTCATGAAACTAGGATAATATTGTTTTAATGAGCCACTCGTGCTCCTCCTCAGACCACTTCAGTGAACAATAATAAATAATCAAATCTTTTGTCTTTGTGCAATGCTCAGAAGTTTATAAGAAGAAAAGATGCGATGCAACACTCAAGCTCTTGCTGCCTCTGGTACTGGATCAAGTTACATATAGTTTATGACTTGTGTTCTCTCTCTCTTTCTGCTTAATATTCTTCCAACAAATATAAACCTCTTAAACGGGAAAGAATTCGAGAGACATGTGGTCGTCGCATAACAGCTTGTACTTGTGAATGGATATCCGATTTCCGTCTCACACTCAAAACTCAGATCTAGTCACAAAATCCCTGTTTCTCGTCTCTTCTCAAAGACCCGATTACAAATGGATACGTTTTTAAAGGAGTTTGCTAATGAGCTGTGAATGTAAAATTTACGCTTGTGTGCATGTACCTAGAAATATCCAAGTGGAACTATAGGAAAACCCCATTTGTCACCAATGCAAGCATTTAAGGGATATTGGGGCAGTATGATGCACTACTGAACATTGCAGACGGTGCATAACAATTGTAACATTACATTATGTATCCATAATCTCAACAGTAAATATAATTTAGGTATAGCAATATAAATTACAAGGAGAAGTTAAAACCTGTATCAAATTCGTGAAAATATTTAAATGTTGACATTATGTACATCAAGTCAGATACCCACATGTAATCCGAAACACGAAATGACTGTGGAATCAGTTCCGAACCCCATATTAACTCCCCCAACTTCCCCATTCTTTCGCCTAAAAGAAATTAGCCTCGCTAGCACTCAATGACTTTTCTTTCCAAAACGCAATAAACACAATACTTATTATCGTGACAGTATCAACATCACGAAAGTCACTTCCCATAACTTCTATATAAAACTCCCTTGAATTTCTAGCTACTGTATTGTGTACATGAAAGTGTGATGAAAAGACACTTCCCTCTCATTCCGCCTGTGCCCAAAGTTACACGAGACCTGTCAAAGCAGACCTCTCCTTGACGCGGTTGATGAAATTTCTTGCTGACAAATATCAACGAACAATAAATTTCACTTCAAAACTTTCCACATCGTGATCAAAACAGATGGGACAAGGGAGAGCCTGTATGAGAAAATCTACAACCCGAGCCGGCGACAAGGTCTTTCTTCATAAAACATGTACCGCGGTAACAACTCTCTGTCACATTCAAGGTTACATATTTACGAACAGGAAAAGCAATCATACCTACACACTACACATGACAAAACAACACGCCTTTGATGATGGATATGTGGGTGCATTTGATGTTGATTTTCCAAAAGAGAAAATGCTTCATCGTGGTTTTATTTGGTTGGCTTGCTTCAGAGCTTTACTGCACAAAAAATAAAGATAAATAGAAAGACAGACATGCCTCATCGTCTCGAGCTTTGAGATTTTCTAATTTGCTCGAAAGCTTCGACTTTACTCCAGATAATGACTGGATTTGACTTTTACTCAGCGAAAGCAAGGTTTGAATCTGATTACGCTTTTCTTAGGCCCAAAACGCTATCCATAGTATAAGCTCTTTTACCCTCTCCTCTTCTCGCTGCAAACTTTTATGTGGTTTTACACGCTGCAGCTGTTTCGATCGTAAAGATTACAAATTAGCTAGAGGAGTCTCTTAATTGAGAGAAGAGCATCGGGAAACTTGTATGCATCCCATATTGCTAGTTTATATGACTTTTAAATGATGAACAAAATACGGTTTTAGGAAACTAAAAAGGAACAGAGAACTTTGTAGGAAGCGAAGACTCAATCATCCCAACAGCCAATCGTCATCTCAAAAAACATGAAGAGTTTGTTTGAGAGGGGAAGAAAAACTGAGAAAATGTCAACGCAAGCGGATGTATAGTGACTTGGTTTGCCTTTGTATTTAATAAATAAAAGACCGAGAGGACTGGCACTAATCGTGCCGCGTTTGATGAAAGGAAATTCTGGGAGGAAATAGCTATAAACAAGTTAACAGCAAAGCAACGAAGAAAATATATGCTGCATGATGACTTCTACTCCACAATTTGGCCATGCAATATGCAGGCAGTTACATAAAAGGAAAACGATGATTCTGGGAGAGCGACGACTTTTAAATGCAAACAATATACAAAAACGAAAATAAACTTTCAAAGTGCTAATTCGTGATTTAATTATCTCGTCCACTTGTCAACTCATCATCCAAACTCATAGACTCTCTCTCTCTCTATAAGTATGTTGGCGCATGGGGAATTAAAGGCGAAAGGGGTCCATTTGTATCGAAGAAGCGAAGAATTTAACAATTAATTGTTAGTTCTTACTATGGATGTTTGTGTTTACAGAAACTCTTGGCAGAGTTATATGGCTGTGGCTGCATAGTTTGCACATAACTTCTAGCCTCTCCTGTTTCCACATGACTAATTTGTAAGTGGATTTGCATAGAGGCAATAAAATAAAAGAGGAATGAAGAGTAGCAAAAGATTACAAAAAGTTGAATCTTGTCGTTAGTTTCAGCCTTGTGGAGAGAGCAGCAGGGGCATAAAGAATGCACATCCATGGTGCCCTCGAGACGAACTCATCTTCAATCTCTATTTTAACCACTTTGTGAGATGTTTTTCCAACAAACATAAGCAAACTGCTTTCTAGTTATAGCGATCTGAACAATAAGTAAAGAGACAAATTTTAATCGCTTGAAGTTTAAAGACCAAAACGTTCATAGGACACCCGAGTTCTTATTCGAAACCGTGCGATTATACCCACTAGTTAAATGCAAGCTAGAAAACAAACATTGATATCTTCAAGAATCATCTCTTCCCTGCAATTCAAACACGCACACTTCCCAAAAACCTCTTTTTTTAAATGCAAAATTTAAAACCACCAAACTTTAAAAATTAATTTTACAATTCAGTAATTTGAAGAGTTTGATTAGTATCTCAAAATTTAAAATCTCACCCTGTAGGCACAGGGCAGTAATTACGTTACAATTGACATTTTGTAAAATAGAAATCTCAAGTAAAAGAAATATTACATAAGCAAATAACTCCTCTAAACAATTATTGCCCTTTTAGAATGGCCCATTAGTATATGTCGATAACACTTCAACCGGTGATGATATTAAATTCACCTGTGTTCAAGTGTCGAGAAGAAAAATTAGCAAAAAAATACGTCTAAAGAAATTTACATTGTCTCTAACGTGCGTACCGCGGTTCATGAAATATTGGGTCAAATCTGCGTAATGAAGTCAGTGTCATGTGCATCTTTCCGGAAAACGGTTTTTTGTTTCTCTATCAACTTAAGTTTATACATTTAGGTAAATATTAACCCAATTTTCTGGGATTAGAAACAGCTTCCAACATGACTTTTGTCTCTGCGGTATCGCAAGCAAGTACAAAGTTATACCTAGAAAAACCACAAGTTTACATACACAGATTAGTTCCAGCCGAATTAGAGTAAAGCCATCATTCATTTTTAGACTAACAATCGTCCGGAGCATTTTAAATTGTCTCTTACTTATTGCTTATCCTATTATTGGAAGCAAGGGAAAGTATACATGATGATACTAATCTAATAATCGATGATGCATATTTGTTACGGAGTTATGCTACTTGCATTTTAGCGGAGGATGAAGACTGAAGAAGTATAACCACACTACAAAACAACAAACAAGTAAGTTAAAAGGAAAACTGAAGTAAAGAGCATTAACTGTTTTTGGGGATTTCCATCACTTTTGAGTAGTCGTGCGATCTGATATGAACCAAATACCCTTACATGTGGTATACAGTCCTTCAAGCATAACTAAGCACGAACGCATCTTAAAACGTATCTTGCATCAATTTGTTCACAGTAAGTCTCAACCTTTATTCCCATAAGACCATGACAAGGATCATGTTGATGCTTCTAATGTAAAAGTCTAAGCTCTCCACACCACATCATAGCGTACTCAACACGAAACTACGAAAGCTGAAAATAAGTTTAGAACATTTTCCAGTTTAACATTTATTTTCTCTTCTCACTTGAAACAAGAGTCCACACGATTAACCCGCCACCATCTATCCTATAGAAAAATTATATTTGCAGGAAACGCATCTAAATTGTATCATAAGTAAACATACAAGCTTGCTTAGAAAAAAAATATTCGCGTATTTCAATTACCACTTTGGATGGATGAAAATGGATAGCATAAAGATTATGTGATAGTGCTGGTTTTTTTAATCACCGAAAATGAACGATGAGATATTTTGTGGGCGGAGCATGCATGCCTGCTGCAAAATTCCTGGGGACAGCCAAACCAAAAACGTTGTGAAATTTTTTATCTGAAAATATAATCGTTAATAGAGGGTATACTACGGCTGTCTCTTCCTAGATTAACAATAAAAAAACAATTCATTGGAAGTACCGAAGGACGATGGCTGCATCGCATGTCTTGATGTATTTTTTTCTATTCATTGACTACTACCATTAACTTCAACTATTTAGGTATATGCATAGCTATTTCTGTACCTAGTAGAGACGGAATGGCAAAACTTTTAATAAACCCTTATAGCACACCACACAAATCCAAATGATACTAAACTTGGAAACTATCTGCAGCCCTCTTGGTCTTCTTGGGATCCACGCCCACCCAGAAGAAAAGACAGAAAAAAAGTTAGTCAGCATATCGGCCTCAGATACTCCTTTAAAAAGCACAATAACACTCTATCACCAAGAAATAAAAAGGGATGAAGATGAAGCGATGTGTAGTAATGCTGAATAAATATATACATAAATACGTCTACGCACCAAACCAAAGCCAATAATACAAGACTCCTTGTTTCTTCGAACCGACTGCTGCTTCTTTTTTCTCAACATAAAGTTTTGTACTTTACCAGCAAACCACAGAAAAATCATCATTACTGTGCAGAAAAACCCTACGACAGTGAAACTTAAAAATATATGTATGTATGTACATTTAAAGGAATTCTAGAAAACTTTTCAATTGTCTTTTTTTTCTTGAATGCATCTCTCCTAATCTCAGGTTCACCAGAGAGAAAATATGGAATGGATATCTGAGAGGAAATCAATTTCACGTTGTAAGCGTAAAATCCAGAGACCGTGACAGTGAATTCACCTACCTCTCTCTGTCTCAGTTAGTCACATTCTCAGTATTTTGTGGAGTGCAGTATACAGCCATTTTCTGATATTATTATAATGATATGATGATAATGACTCTTTTTAAGCAAGACATTATATCACAGAACCACTTGTGCTCCACGCCTTTTCCCATGGATTGGATTTATTTTTTAAAACAAATGATATTCCACAACCTGTACCCAGGAATATAATAAATATAATAGAAGGAAAAGGAAGGAGTAGTAGTGTAAAGCTAATAAATATTCACCCTCACCCTTTCAAATCCCATCACACCATTGTTCCATTTGACTTCTTAAGTGACCACAAAACATTTTTATGCTTTTTCTATGCACTCTTTTTCCATTCCAACACCACAATCCATTTTCTACGCACTACTAGTCAGTTACAAACGCCAATAAAATATTTTATTTTATTATTATTCAAACTTAAAAAGAATAGTCGTAAAAACCGTTTTCAGAGAAAAATTTTCGTTTCTAATGTCCAAATGCTAGTATCATACAGCTACATATTAAATGATGTATGTACTCGATGTAGGTATGTATGCTAGACAAACAGACGGAATTTTAGACAGATTGCTTCATTCACAAAAACAAGGATATTAAACACGCATCAGGACAGTCCATCTCTGAGTACATGAAAGCCTCCAATTCCTCTACTCAAACCAACCGTGTCATTTGTCCAGCAAAGCAAATCATGTTACACTTTGTTGATCCTGTTGTTTGGCTGGTGGAGGAGATGTGTTTGTGTTTGTTTTTCATTAAGTTGATGAGCAAACGTGGACATCAAAGTCATCATCATGGGAGAACTCTTTTTTTTACGAGAGACCATCATGAACCAACAAGAAAAGCACCACGTTTTACACTGGGAGACATTGTAAATAAAAACGTGAGCAGTTAGAAGGGAGAATGAAAGAGCAACAATGTTTTTGGGGAACATGATTGCCCAGCCAAGCTCTGGCTTTTTTTTGTTGCTGCTACACTCGATTTGTTTTGATACGAGGCATGGCACCTCCGGTCCTCTTTAGATATATTAAAACAAGCATACCAAAGGCGAGTCCGGAGGTTAACGTGTTGGTAGTAAAAAAGCGAGTAAAAGACGGACTAAGTGAGGGCTATTAAATGGGAAATGATTTAATGTTCCATTGTCCTACAGATGTGCATTGTATGTGTAGTAAGTATGACACTAAAATGGGTGAGCATTGTTGAGCGAAAGTCCATTTAAAGTGAGAAAACTCACAACAAGACAGTTTTCCCTTTTTTATTCACATATTTTTTTGAGTTATTACATTATTGCAACAAATAACAAAAGATAGAGATGATGACGATAATACTGATGACTTGACCCGTACATTTTTTATTTGCTTTCTTTTTTGCAATATTATGTGCTAACAGCTTTAGCACTCGCAAATCCAAGCTGATGATTGTTTTTTTTCTGAGAGTAAAGTGGAAATATTACGAGGAAATGCTGTAAAATTCACAGTCAATTTGACAGTTTATAAAGTTACGAAAAAAATAAAAAACGCTTCATAAAAAGAAAATTGTACGAGAGAAAAACAGGCGAGACGCTTGGCTCTTTTGGAGGCAGTCCATTATAGTTTAGTGGGATGGATGGAAGACTAGTTGTTAAATATTTTTTTGGGAGGGAAGAGAATTAAAACGTGCTCTTCAAGTCAACTCAAATACTTTGATATGAGAGAGATCCAGTTCTCCGTAATATTGCCGTCAATAAAATGTACACTTTATTGACTATCATTATCATCATCATTCTGGAAAGCGCACTCATGTATGTGATGTATGTACTGATGCGCCATAATATACCATGTGCTGTGCCAGATTGTTCACCACGTTTTTTACTGGGACGTACCTACATAAAAGTCCACATGAGAAACAAGAAGACCACACAAACACTGGAAGATTATTATTGCCTCTCGTAAATTACAAAACAAGGGAATGGAATTAGAGGGCAGGTAGTCAAGTTATAGGAGATTGAATTGAATTTATCAAGGTTCAAGGAACCCAGTAATTATAAATGTCTTTGAAGAAAAGTTGGGCTGTAGGCCCAAAAAACACGCATTAGGAACAAACTTTCTTTTACAGGCTAATTTCCCTACCAAACCACATTATCATCATCAGTGGTAGCAGCCATATAGTAGGCAGTTATTATTATTTGAAAACATGGACTGTTTCCTTTCCTAATGATATTTTGAATATTTCATTTCTGACAATCAGTTCCATACTCAGAAACAATATATAAAAAGTAGGCTTGCACACGCAGGCAGGAATTTTTAGGGCCAAAGTGAGTTGACTTGACTGCCTGTCATTTCGTTTGGCTCTCCACAAAAAACTAACCATATTACACGACTACCGCACTGGATACTTTTAACAGGACTGCTCCCTCCGCTCTTTCGGCTTTTTTGACTAATGGAATTTCCTCTCTGGTGGAAACGAAATATTAAGCTTTTTTGCCTCTCCATTCCAGCTTGTATAGTAGTTGAGGAATATAGTATATATCCAAAAAGAAGTATGGAGGAAGAGACCGTTTCTAAATGGGCTACTAATAGTAGTCAAAGCTGACAGTTAGTCGAGCAATGACCATTATTTCCTCCGTGAAACACATTTTATGGTTTCATTTTGGTGGAAAGATTACATTGTGGCTTTGGCTTACCAGAAAAACAAAAACTATGGAGTTGAAATCGAAGTGTGTGTCGTGCCGACTCTGCTCACGGCATGCATCTCTCAACTTCCAATGTATGTATGTAAATGCAGAACAATAAAGATAGAAACAATACCATAACAAGGAAAACTAGATGAAGGGCTTCCGTTCTTTTAGTTCTATACCATCACAGTTCTCTCTGACCATCCGAATGCAATAAATAAATCAAACTGTCTCTAACGTCCAAAATACTTTCAAAAGGCCCGTTTCACTGTTTTCACTTAACTTTAGTCGACAACCCACCATTTTCATCCCCATCTCTGGCTCACAATATATTATTCCAAAATCATGGGGAAACCCAGTGCTGCATATCAAAAGAAGAAGACTAGCAGCGTATATAAATATGTGCGGCATGTCATGCTGCATTGCCAAAATACATTTGTCGAAATAACTGAAAAATGGAAAGTACATAAGACGCGTAAATGTATATGTATAAATGGACCTCCTCATTTTATTGAATGCCTTTCGTCTCCAGCAGTCTCTTTTAAGCCAAAGTGAAGTGATAATGTTATGGAATGTCATGGCCGGGCAGTTTGCCCAAAAAAAGTGGAGAGAGGATCGAGCATGTTTAGAAAAAGGATTTTGTTGGAAACTGCAGTGTTCCACTGCTACAATTTCCCTTTTCCATTCATTCTCTCTGCAATGGGAACTGCAGCAAAGTTCAAGTTCAAAGACACATGCCATTAAATTGCATACATTGTGGATGCAGCTTATGTATATGCCTTTTCATCATGACAGGATGAAAAAGGATGCGTATTTCTATTGTGTTCTGCGTACGGCCACAGCAGAGCTTATAAACCTAAAGTTCAGTTTTGCCATCATGCTATATTATACGTAATTCTGGAGAGTGTCTTCAATGACGGGCTATACAATATGAAGAGTAGTAGTAGTAGCAGCAGCAGGGAAGAAAATGCCCGGGTGCCAAGCCAAGTGGTAATGGCGGAAGACTGTCTGGCTCCAACTCTAGTGTACTTTCATACTAACTGTTCCTGAATCTAAACGCATTTTCCTTGCTACGGATGGATCATTTTAAGAGTTCCGGGTTGTGATCCTACACATCTGCCATTTCTCCTGGAGTCATAATCATGCGGACGGCAACGGCAGCAGCATTATACCAGAACCACTATAACAAAAATTCTGGAATGGTAAACCTCTGGTGCAACTGGAATTTCATGCAGATTGCAGAGGGCTACTACTGCATCAATATCATCATCATCTCTACTACCAAAAGTATACACAAGCTGAAATTCCAGCGGATCATCCTCTTTTTTGTGTTCATCCATTTATTTATATGATGGCAAAGAACAAGGACTGGGCGGGAGTCCTCTGTCTCATTTCCGAATAATATTGTGAATAAATGACCACTGCAGAGAACATGACGGCACTTGCCAATGGCAATATGAAACTACGTCAAAATCATGTTCACTTTTTGTTTCCTCTGTTAGATTGCATTTATCCTTGCTCCAAAAATCCAAACTAATGTATTCACTCTCTGATACAAGTTTTCCATAACAAAACTGCTGCAGCAAGAAAATTCCAGCGTTTCCAGAACCCGGTTTTTTGGCTAAAGCTCAGGAAAAAGGAGTGAATGAAAGTGCTTCAAAGAAATGCAATGCCAGAAGGGATTTTGAAAGAATCAACAAAAGGCTTCTTTTCTTTTGTGGCGGTTGGTGTTGTGTAGTAATAAATATGAATGTATCATCCCATCATTGGCATTATCGTCAGATAGGCCACCACACTCTTATTGAGAGTAGGAATAAGGTATAAATAGAAGATGGCAGTGCTATTTGTCATCTGCTTTGAAAGGAGGAGGAAAAGAAGCATTTTTCTTGATTTTGCTGATGGAACAAGGAAATGAAACACATTTCACTCCTAACTGTGAAGATGTTCTCTTACATTGTAACAATATCACCGACGCCGCCACCATCCATTCCGTTTTGCTTTTCTAAGGATTCTATCTTCTTCTTCTTCCTCCCTTCCTGGTTTTCAAGAAGTGTATCATCATCATCATCATCTATGAATTTTTGGAAGGGGGAAACTCTCCTCTCGTCCCCCTGGCGCCTCAAACTTGTCTTGAGCAAGACGACCAACACTTCTTCAACAGTTTTGTTTTCGAAAATGTGAACAATGCACATCGTAACGGATCATAGCTTGCTTCATATGATGATATGATAACATCTATAAATACTGTTGTCAGTAGAAAATCTGCGTTAGAGACAGAGTACCCCACAATATTCTGTGAATGCGTTAACTTATATACTCACGCAAAAGATGCCTTTATACATATATGCGTGCATCCACTCACTCCCTCGCACGCACTAAAAGTGAGTGCATTTGGGTAATAATTTTACTTTGGTACTTGCAAAAAATTGTGCTTGAATGGATGGAAGTAAGGCTCCATTTCATCATCATCACATCATTTTATGCTTAAAGGAAGGAAAGAGTGAGAAGAAGCGACCCCCTTCTGCTCCTGTTCCGCTGCGTGCTGTTTTCATCCTATTCTTTACGCATGAAATGGACACAAAGGAAGAAATAAGAGACAAACAAAAGAAAAAAGGAGTTGAAATGAAAATGGTAATTTTCATCATCCTCTCTAGAGTTGTATGCTCAATCACATATCTACTACTTTCCCCAAAAGAGAAATGATATGATGAGGCTAAGCCCGATGATGTTGATGATGATGATGACCAAAATGTCATGAAGAAGAATTGGAGTGAGAAAGGAAAGGAAGTTTTTTGCTTTTGGACTTTCGACGAGTCACTGGAATTCCCTACTGAGTGATGTTTGCATTTTATTCCTTTGTGTCTAGAGAATCAAGAGCCATTCTATCATACATTCTTCATATTATGAACCAACTCTGAATCGAATTGTGAAAGATTTTCTTGGCTCCTGAAACCAAACAACAAAGAGCTGAGGGAAGTTGGAACCATGTAATAAAGCCAAGAGCCCCTTTCGTCTCACTGACGAGGAGTCTCATTACAAAATTTAGTGAATATTTCAGATTCATTCATGCATATCTAAATAAAAAATGGGCTATTATTTTCAGCTTTTTTCAGACATGTCCATGCGCGATTTACAATAGGCAAGGCGATATTAAAAATAAAAAACCCAAGACCGGAAAGAGTGAACTTTGGGAGGCAGTAGATTTGACAACTTTGGTTTTCCACTGACGTGCTCTCAGAAAAGAAGTTGGACAAACATTAAACAACAAATTCCATTTGAAGATTTTCCATTTAAACCATTCGAAATATTATTACTTTTTCCTTTTATACTCTACCATTTTAATGGACAAGAAATGTCCAAACTTTGCAGAAATCTTTGAATATTTCTGTTGTTAACCTTCTCCCGAGTTAAAGTTTTTGTTCATAACTATTTCCAAAGTTATTTTCAACGTTCCGAAAATCATAAAATGCGGAAGACCATTTTCTTGCAAAAATCATCCCGAGGCAATAATGTACACACACGCATAATATCTTTGGAAGGGAGATACTAGAAAAAGTCGCAACTCTTTTTGAATGTAAAAGTCATAAGTAAAACAGGAAATGCTAAGGGCACTTCAAAAGTATTCCGAAATGAAGTCGTTACCGTCAGCTTGAGAGAAGATTGCAATTTCTTAAGAGGAAAGTTTTTCTCGCGGCACTCAAATCAGAGTCTTGCTCGTAACCACAGACTTTTATCTCTTGTGCCCCTATACTTACATATTTTTGAGCTGGGTTTATTTATGTTTGGAAAGTAAAAGTTACAAATCAATGTTTGTGCGTGAAGTGAAAGCTGTGATGGTAAAACTGTCAGTTTCATTGATTAGATCCTAAATACAGCAAGCTGCTCCGCACGTTCAACCTTATCAGTTTCATGTAGATAAACAGCGATAGCTTTCTCATTTGCATATTATTACATCTGATGATTACGACAGCTAGGCATTTACTTAATATGCAAAGTACAGAATTAAAATAAAATCATATAGGAAAATACAACAGGCAGGAAATACTTCTTAATGACATACTGTGCTCGTATAAGTGGGAGGAAGAATCACCCATAAACCTAGTGCGAAATTCAATGAATTAAAAATTTGACTCTCACTCGTGTCTACCTTTAATGCTAAAATCGTGCATGGGTGGTGGGAGCTAATGATACTTTTTCTTAATAAATATTATTGAATAGCTTGAAAATTACATATTGCCTAAAATAACCACAGTTATAGCTCACATACATCCGAGGAATTGTTCGAACCTAAAGTAAGGAAGAATATTTCTGAACGGTAAAAGAATAATTCACGACGCTCACATTGTGAGATTATTAACGATGCACGATCTGCTGAGTCAGTTTCTGCTACAAATGATGCATATGGAAATATTTACTTCGACGGTCAGAACATGTTGTGTAGTAGGGTCGGTCATCGTCGTGAGCAATAGATTAATTTAAGATTTCCCAGGAGGCTTTTCAAATGAGAATGTGGAACGAAGTTTAGGAATGCAATACGACCCAAAGATTTGGAACAAGATCAGCTCATTAATGTCAGATTTACTTGTGGCTCTCCTTCACATCCATATTATATGTACATACCACATTACATGAAATCAAATCATGACAAGACTCGGCTCATTCAACTGATCAGAAATCGAATGCGTATCGCATACATCACAACAAATGTTTGAAAAGGTGGAAATTAGAAAGGAGTAGGAGATGGCGAGGAAACATGAGCACAATGATTTTGATACTGAGCATAAACAAGCAATGTATATTTGTTACGGTAGACTTCACCAACAATAGCTCATATGATTATCCCTTATTGCTACGCAGTCTTTAACGAGGGAGATGATTTCCTTGCCTTTGGTTAAGCTGCATTTAGCCTCGGGAATGTACTCATACTTTGGTGGTACATGGGAGAAAATAGAATAAATCAGAATATGATTCTCTGCGTCGTGAGCTTGCGTTCGTTTTGATCATTTCAAAGTCTTGTTTACGTGCTCATGTTGCTCAAAAGAGAAGAGAACTGACTCAAGTCGCTCTCAAAATGATGGCTGGGAAAAAGATGAGAGGAGCTCTTGAATTACGTCGTGCTTCATTTGTTGCTAACAATGGAAACCTCTTGAGGTGTCACGCTGCATTGGTGAAGCATGTCAACTAGAATATTTTGAGAGTTGAAAGTATATGACTTTTTGTGGTTAGATGAGGATGATTTGAACGTTGCTTTTCTCGTAATTTTCCAGCATTGCTTTCTGCGGCATTGCACTTTGAATTAGCATGGTTTTGTCTGCGAAGACTACTTCAGGAAAGTTTTTTCTCGATTCACTAGCAAACGAACAAATGATAAAAAGTGTCTTGTTTGGATGCCAAATGGCTTTATAATATTACAAAATTAAATACGTTTTCGCACAGATGCAAGCCTCACATCTTCCTACGAGTGTAATCAAAAAGGTTAGCAGTATAGATACTACAAATCCATAGTGTAATGAGGTGATGAAGACTAACATATTATGAAACCATTGCAACCAGCAGACCCATTGATGATTTTAGAAATATCAAAATTCCACGAAACGATATATAACTTGAGAGCTTGATCTTGCTAGAAAGCACACCTGCGATTCCAACCCTTCAGGAGTATTGTTCACTCCTCAAAATTCACATTCAATATTGTGTAATTTAGCTCGAACATGTCAGGTTTTACCAAGTTAATCGGCAGCATAAAGCGGTCACCCATGCTCGTACCCTCAGTTCAAACCGGGGTTCTGATGGGAGTGGGAGACTTCATTAGTCAAACGGTCGTCGAAAAGACAAAGCCAACAGAAGTTGATCCTATGCGAATGGCAAAATTTGGATTTATCGGGTTGGCCTTCTGTGGTCCAGTCTTATCCACATGGTACGGTTTTTTGGAACGGAACGTCAAGATCAAATCCCCAAAATTGCTAGCTGCAGCAGCAAAGGTGGCCCCTGACCAACTCATCTTTACACCCATTTTGTTCGTGTTCTTGCTTGGACTCATCAGTTTTAGCAAAGGGAATAATTTCGACGAAGTACAGAAGGACGTTAAGAAGAGCTACCCGGACGTATTAAAAACCAACTACTTTCTCTGGCCAGCGGCTCAAATGATAAACTTTTCGGTTGTGCCTCCTTCCAAGCGGGTTCTGTATGTGCAATGCATTGCAATTTTCTGGAACACATTTCTTTCTTGGAAAACAAACCAAAAATGAATCATACAAAATAAGCAGTTGTTTTAATAAAGAATACCATTCACGCTCACTTCATTTCTTCTACTCCGTCATGAATTCTTAAATGCGCATGGTATTTGAGTCATATTTTTTTAAATTTACCAGCATCATATAAACTTGCTCGTTTGTTAGGTTACATAAATTTTTTTAAAAATGGTTTCTTAAAATGATGCGAGGACCCACCTGCTAGTCTCATTACTTTACCAGACGCACTCTGGTATGAAAAACAAAAGCAAGAGTAGCAGGAGTGGGTTTGAAAACCAGAGATCAGATTTCAACCCACACTCCTCCCTGTCGTTTTCATTTATTATTAAACAGGTGAATTATTATTTACGGTCACAGTAAAAAAAGCCAGACAACAGTAGTGATTACATCCCATTTTCTTCCCTGTATTGTTTCTTCATTTTCTGTGTCAGGCTTCTGTAAAGGGAGGATGCTTGAGTGAGCATACTTTTTTAGAGCCCAAAAATTTATGCACCGTCAACCGTTATCTCGCACTGTGGTCCATGAAAAAGGCTATCCATGAATAGATACAAGGTTTATGATTTAAAAGCATCAGTCGCCCGTGGCGTTAATGAATTAGCGTTATTGTTATTGCCCCATGAATTTTCCACAGAAAACTATAACTATCTAGTGTGTTTAATAATAAGAAAGAAGCACACTTTCCTCGTATACATTTTTGTTGATTCTGTAAGACATATTGTTGTACACTGTATAACGTGGCAATATTTATATTACGTATCATTGATATCTCTGATTTTATTTAACGGTTCTTGTAAAAGTAGCCATCTGTGTTGAGGACCAAATTATTTTTGTATTTAAAAATGTTTTAAAAGACCTTATTCTCTTCCGCATTTCCGTTTACGAGTCTACGAGTATATTGTGCACATATTGCTGTACTTCCATCATAACTGGTTACAAGTTGTTTGACATACTTATGTATGTATTTCCAACAATTTTAATTTGTTTTCTTCACATGAATTTGAACCTTGCACTTAACCTTCTAGCATTGTCAGTGCTACATTAGTTCTTTAAAGCGATACCCTTCTGCCTGCCAAAAGTCATAAGTCACGCCAGAACTGTATCATTATCATAATGTATATCGTATCCTTCTAAGGAAGCTAATATCACAATCAGAACAATAAGCCATGTCGGTGAATTATGAGATTTATCTCCAACTTTCTTCCCTTAAATTCGTTATTTTTCTCCAATATATAGGCACAAATGGTGAGATACGACCAAGAAAAAATAGTTAATGAGGGGAAACTACATTTAGTACAGCTACAAGCTAAAAAGAGGTAAAACCAACTTATCATTTTTGTATCAACATTTTTTAGCTTTATGTCTGCATACATTACTTCTTTCCTTTGTAACTCATCTTATTCTTTGTTTTACTGTAGTTTAATCTAGGCCTTGGTATCAGCAAAAACTATCATCATATCATATGCTGTAAGCTACTTACCATAAACTAACATGGTTCTTACATTTTTAACAAAATCCATATCCTCCACTAATTCCCTTTCTCAGAGGAGTTTTTTAACCCAAAAAAGGGAAAAAATATAGTTCTTGACCACTGTAATAAAGTTGGATGGACGGATGGATCAAGTTCTTGATTTGAATTAGATTCTGGTGTACATCACAAATTAAGTTCGAGCTTTCCGTATGGTTTGGCTTGTACTCTTCTTGTTTGATGATGATAATCATAGTGAAGGAGCCGAAGGCCATGATGATGGCATGCATACGAACAAGAATATTCACATCCGCTCACATGCAACTGCAATTGATGTAATGTAAAAAAAATGTAATCCTCCACTCAAATTGCATGAAAGCTCAAATTAATTGCAACATCTTTTTGGGCATGAACTTAATGAAAAGTTTGAATCCAAATGAAGTAATACTGATATCATAGCTTCAAGAATAGGAACAAGGACCCCTGAGGGAATTGAAAAACTCGAGAAAGGGCCCTGCTGCCACACCATTTCAATTCATTTGAAATTCATTACCTTCAGCTGCGACTAAAGTTATGGCAAGATTTAGCATCTTGAAGTTCTATTTTCAACACTTTTATTAGCATCCCCTGTCAATCCAAAGCTCTTGGTTTGGAAAAATACATAAAAGAAATGCATACAAATTATGCTAAGTAAGCAAGCGAGAAACTAATGTCAGAACAAGTGCAATCCTCCATCTCTATCCCTCCCTACTGGCTGATTACGATCACCACCACCAACCACACTCTCTTCGATGATAGGAATGAAGGTCTAATGTCAAGTCGGACTAATTTTAATTTATAGCTCCACGTGCAATTTATTATCTTCCCATTTCCCCTTCATTCACTTGATCCCTATTTATCTCAATGTTTGTAATGTATAGACAGAGAGTTGATCTATAACACAAAAATATGGTTTTGAGCTACTTAAGTATTAGCGACTCTAATAACATAACATGATGAACCGTATCATCATCAGCGGGAGCAAATGTTTGCTTAGCAAGTGAGCGAGAGAGACAGAGCCATGCATCATTTTGTTCGTTCACCCCTTGTACATATATTCCGGCTTCTTTTTAAGTACACACATGGACAAGTGGAGTTTGCTCCTTTCAAGATAAATTGTGATGCATTGCATGAGCTCATCTGCATGCGATGCCATGATGATGTCAGCATTTGAGTCGATAATTCTCGAGAAACAAAAGCCAAAAACAAATGCAGATGGATGGATGAATGCATGCGAGAGCATGCACATTTTGCTTTTACCATCTGCATGCACATGTTGATGTGAAATGATGAGATGAGCTCCATGCTCATATATAAGCCTTCAGGAAAATGATGATGATGATGAGGAGCACACGCATAAACAGAAACGCACTTTTTCATTGATTATATTATGCATATTTTACACTACACGCTGATTTCTGCTGTGTCATGCAAGTTTACATGTTGTTAATTTTTTAGTGGTCTGGTCTGATGTGGAATAAGCCGACGTAGGCAAATTCATGTTGAAATATTGGTGCTGCGTGTGCATAAAACTTATGAATGTGAGATTACGGCTGCTTTTTATGTATGCATGGTTGTACTCATCGGATAAAATTACGCTTTGATTTCGAGTTTCATTTTTAGGAATGCAAAACGACACGACAGGTGAAAATTGTTGATAATACGCAAATGAAAACTCTTTTTGAGTGATAAATAACTCATTATGCATGCAAAGTTGATCAGGGATGATAAAACGACTGAAAGTGGATATCGTTACAGGAGAGAGGGGAAAATAATGTTTTATGCAACGGATTATGTTGCTTTGTGCACTGCTGACTTTGTATCGTGTGAACGGAATGTAAATGATTTGTATCGTTCTTTTTCCGGAATGCGAGATGGACTTTTTGTCTAATAAAGAATCAGATTGTGATAATGATCGGATTTTTGAGTGTGATTAGATGAGCAAAGCATTGTTGGCTTTATATGAAAATTTCATAAGTTTTCTAAACTAGGTGGATTAAAATTTGAAAAATGTGTTGTAAATATATTCTACTTTTAAACTACCTTATCCCAAAGACATATAATACTATTTGCCTAATGAATTAGGGTATTTACTTTGCAGACTTCAACACCTACATACAATCAGTAATGACAACATATACACTAGGAGAACATCAACCTACAATTCTCGAAAACAGTATAAGTTACACAGTAACAATATTGGCGTTTTATCAATCAAAATGATGCGAAGAGAAAAGGTTTGGCAGATTTTTGCACACACAGTATTTCACTGCTGTTCAATTTTGCATTACAACTTGTTCCGCGAAAGGATGCAAGCTCTAAAGGTTACATTACTAGAAACTTTTGTACTTGTAAGGTCCTCGATCACAAGTTCAAATGCAAGAATATGATTTATGCGTTAAATATAGCACAGGAAGCCCAGATAAGATGCATTTTCCACTCCACCAACCTCTCATTCCCTTAATCATCCTGAGAAAGGAAGTCATAAACTCGAAATATCAGATTGTTTAAGCAAACCAAATAAATTGTCTGAGATTGAGATATGTGCAGTTGATTTATATTTTTGTCTAACAGCTTTAAGTAACTTTGTATCTTCTTTATCACCAACAAAAACAACGTTTTTTTCGTGGACCTGCAGCAACTTTCAACTAGCTTCTACTTGATTACAAATGCAACTCACTTGAGAATATTATGCATTACATACATCCAAATGTGTGCGATCGTTGTCGTGAGTTTGCCCAAGTCAAAGCGCAATTAAGTCTTCACTTCTTTCCTTAGAAAATGGCCTTTTACTTCCCTCCTTCCCATGAAGATGTAGAGGAACGTGTAATCAAATGAAATCAACTTAAGCATGTGTTTAGTTAGGATAAAAACTCATCACAAGCTCCTTAATTCCTATCATCAGCGACCAATTGCTAAACGAGCAATTTGAACCAAAAAGCTATGCCTATATTACTCCTTCAAACCCATTTTCTTTCAAAGGGCAATGCAATGAATACTGAATTTATATTATAGTTTTTATGTATTATTCAGCAGCAGAGAGGGGATGAAAGAACTGGATTTTTAGCTAATGTCAATGCATCCCAATTATTACACTTATTTATGAAAGCAACCAACAAAGAGGAATGTGTACTGATGCAACATCCACATCAGCCTCAAAGAAGTCATTTTATATCCCAAGCAAGTGTAGTAGTCCAAGTCACGTCTTGTAACATTTTTATGCAACGAATTTCTCCCTTCTTCTTTTTCATGTCAGGTGAAAAAGCCATTACGAGCCGTGTACACAAGCACCAATGACTACATGAATACCCTGCTTCGTGTTGTTGATAAATAGATGTTTTTACAGGAAACTGACAGCACTCCATGAATTTTTTTTCTTGGGCTTTAAACCAATTACTGTTTTCATACTTCAAATGAAATATTACTGTTCAATCAAATGTCTACCAGTGTGCAAAAAGAAGTTGGTGTGTACCATCAGGCTCGAAGTCGAACCGGCTTGACCGCTCCTTTAAAAATGCTCACTGTAATAAAGTATCGGCTTTTATAACCCTTTCATTGATATACAAATCTTAATAAAATGAAACCCTCCCAGTGCAACAATGAATAGCAATGTATCGCATTTTTAGCTTGCTAGAAGCGTAGCAGCGCTTACATAGAGTTTATCGAAACCACAATGGTGTTCATTTGTACTTAGGTATTCGGTATGTGACTAGAGATCAGTGTCAAGTGCAGAAGCCAAAGGAATTGTATGACGATCTGTAATTGTAATTTACTCTGAGGAAATTACAGTATTCTAAAAGGTTTATAACCTGTCATCTAATGTTTGAAATGATGGTAAACAAACTGACTGACTACCATTTTTGATTTATAGGCATTTAATAATGAGGAAAGTTTGCTTTGGTTGTGGTTGTGACACGACGCTTTGGGTTGGTTTGATGTGTGCACAAGTAATCAAAAGGAAATCATATCATGGGATGGGGGTTGATTAGAGAGCTGTGCAAAAATAAAATTGTTACAGTTTGCAAAACTGAAACATGAACAATATGCAAAAATTCCTAGTTTTCTCACTTATGGCGGCAGTTAATAGGTTGCAGACCATTAACCTTAGGGTAGGCAGAATTGAGTGACAGAAAGAAAGTCATAGGTGGAATGGATTGGATTATGAGAATCACAAGCCGACCATTTTTAACAAGCTATTATACATTTAAATGGGTAATAAAAAGAAATTTCTTGTAGACATTTTTCAGAAGCATAAACAAGATTTTTTGCGAAAAAATGAGCATTGTACAAGGCTACAGCAGTAATTTTCACGCAAACTCACCATTATTTTCTAATATTTTATTATCACACAGAATTTCCCCCTTGTGCTTATATCAACATTTGACGCGAACATCCTGAGCTTAATTACTACGCGGTAGACAGCTTTGAATACGCAACAAAAGGGTGTAACAATAGGATTGTAAGGAGAGGAAATGCAAAGTAATAGATTTGTCCCCGTCATCAGCACAACGCTGTATTACATATTACTAAAAACCAGACTAAGTGCATCCTACTACGAAATGTCCCATATATATATATTGATACTAATCTAGCGTTTATCTAGTTGTATTAAAATATTGTAGAGAAACATCAAATTTCTGTTCCAAGCAAGCAAGTTCCAAACAGTTATTTGTAAAATGAAAGCTTTTCCGTGCAAATGCATTTGTTATTTTTTGCCCAAAAGTTTTTTATGAAGTACTTTGAAGCTGTAGACGTTGTTACTAATACATAAAAATTATGTCCATTTAACCAGATAGTAAGCATGTCGTTAGGTTGGTAGACTAGAAATATTATTTATGAATTATTGCATTTCTATTGCAAATCTTGAAAATTGCAACGGAACGCAACCAAACACGATTTTATTATTTTTCTATCAAATACATTTACATGAAGTATTTTGATGCCGTTAAAGTTCATACGTCCGAAATATTTAATGTTCGACGTGGAGTAGGTGAGCACTTGTACCGTGTCGCGTTCCGTAGACATAATTTTGGTCAGTAGAAATTAATTTCTAGCAAAATTTAGCGTAGTTTTATTTCAAACCGTCAAAAAATACAACGGGACACAACAAAACATCTATCAAATTGAAAACTGTATAATACGGACGCATAACTCTTCACCAAGACAGATTTTTGTATGATTATTTATGACCACCATTTTCGCAGTTAAGATGCCTCAACTCGCTCACAATCAATAAATAACCCATAATTTACAATCTCACAGATTATAGACATGAGCTCTAGCTTCGGGACTTTGAAACTTACTCATGTAGCACAAATTGTATGACTTTCATCTTTTAAACTTCCCCCATCATCATCGGCATTTTCTCTTTAGATTTGCGTAACTTATGTCTGCGCTTTCAAATTACGTCGACTACTGTGTTTGACGTTACTTTTGAAAACCTCAAAAGCATAAAGGAACACATGGGCGGTTTCGCGAACTAGGGAAAATATTCGTATCTACAATTTTCATTTTTCTCGCTTCACATTTTGCTTCTAATATTCAATATTATCCGGCTCCCTTTTGTTTTCATCTTCCTCCGCAACCTACGAATTTTCTCATATTATTATCATGTTCAATAGTTTAATGTTGGCTTGAGGAGACAAAAGAATGAAAGCAGTTTTGCTACTTTATGACTCGCAAATTTCTTTATTGCTTTCATCCTCCTACTAATTAGACCTCCTCCGACTGAAAAATGCCAAGCACCTGATAACAAGGCCAACAAAGCGATTACTGATTTTAGGCTGCAATGAAATGCACCGCACCGCGCAAAACACTGTTATTAAAACCTTCAAAATCACCTGCATTCCGGCTTTTTAACTCGAGTAAATTATGATTTTCTTTGAGCTTTGTGTTTAGTTTAAGGAGAAAAAGTGACAAGTTGCTAATTAGCTACCCTTTTCTGTAATTACAACACGTTCGCTACAAAACACAACACGAAGATAAAGGACAGGTGCAATCTTTTTCAAAGCGCCCAAAATTCTCTTCCATTTTTTATCTTTAAAAAAGATGCTCTATTCATAGACCTAATCTTTGCCATGTCAAGATAGTCACGTTGAGTATATCCTCAGAGCGTATCGTCGCCAGAAGTATTTACGACATTGCGCACACACTCACTACATGATTATACCGTTCCTCTCAAAGTAATAAAATAATTGTACGTAACGATATTAGCCAAATAAGGCTAAAAACTCGGCCAACTCCCTGTCATTAAATGGATAAACGAGGCATGTTAAAGTGCCCTCATAATATTCTTCCCCAATAGATTATTATTACGCATACGCCATCATCTCAATGATGATGTGACGCTGCGAACAAAATGTAACAAGAATGGGGCATTATTGGAATGAATGGAAGAAAATGATGACGTTGTTGGATGGATGGATGGGTTGGCCAACATCCCGGTAGCTCTAGCACCATTTGTTGTATCACGTCCGTATTCCATAAAAAAGTTGAATTCTTTCACCTTCAGGCATCCCGTAACAATAGGCCACATTTTTTTAAAACTTTTCTTATTTTCTTGACATTCCGCTTTTTTAAAATTTGTGAAAACCCGTGAAACCTTCAATTCAACAACAACAA
Organism: Orchesella cincta; assembly: GCA_001718145.1. Classification (NCBI taxonomy): domain Eukaryota; kingdom Metazoa; phylum Arthropoda; class Collembola; order Entomobryomorpha; family Orchesellidae; genus Orchesella; species Orchesella cincta. The sequence continues at coordinate 66,235 of LJIJ01000272.1, read as the reverse complement.
CAACCAAACTTTTCCCTTATTTTGTTTGACACTAATTAATTGACAAAATTTATGAGCTTTTCTCCTCCGTCGCAAGATATCTTTATGTTTCCTTTTGTCAGATCCTTTTAAGATAATTTGCAACGCTAGTTAGCATCATAATTAGCAGTAGCAGGCAGTCATGCAAACAGTTTCAATACAAAGGGATCTCAGATTTTGAAACTGCTACAGAATACAATGGGCTTGAATAGGTCAGTTGAAGTGGAGTGAGTTTCATGATAAACTGTTTCATGCCTTTTAAAATCTCCTCTACTCTACTCTACTCCACTCCATTCTCCTTTTGTTCCAAAGAGAGTGGTTTGCGGGTGGAAAAAAATTCGCAACGCTCAAAGCACAGAAGTAGGGCATTACTCTCTTCATTATATCTAGTTGTGAGTAGCCTTGTAACCAACTCAAAAAGAGTGGAAACAATGTCGGTTCGTATCGCACATTTTATAAGATAACAAATGAGACAAGAAGGCTATAACACAAAAGGCTCTCTGCTTTAGTTTTCATTGTAATTAAGCAAAAACTGTCTTGTCTTTCAGAAACAGAGAGTTTTCAATGCTGGTTTTGGCAAAAAAAGTACTAACAAGTCAAGTCAAACTGAAAGACGTTAATCATTTACAAGAACATGAGAGAAAATGCCGGCTCACTTCACAAGATAAGCCGAATTTGGGATGGTTTTTGAAAGTTTTAGTAATGCCTGTCTTTTTTCTTACAAGCTTTTCAGGCAACCAACCCATGAGGGCATGAGGGAATAATATAGATAGAAGAGCACTACTACTGCTGCTGCTTGTTTCAAGAAGGATATATAAATATGAGAGGAGATGATGACAGGAGTAAAATGGACTTTTAGAAAGCTTTTATGCCTTGTTTAATGCAGAAAGAGGCTTTGCTCTTAACTTAAGATGAAGCTACTGATATTGACTGAATGTGATAGGGGAGATAGATATAGTGTTATTTTTTATGTATTACATATTTTTCTGTTCTACCACCAGTTTTATTATTCACTCTCAAAAATTTCATTGCCAAATGGTCTGCAGGCAAATGAAAAAAGTGAATGTGGAAGTTGAGCTCCAATATGTGTTCATCGCTCTGCTAATTGCCAATTAATTAGGGTTATGCCATACCACATGTTTGTGTTTGAACATCACGATTTCAAAATTGATACTCAAATAAAGAAGAAAAAACTCTCACTGAAAAAAAACCCACTCGTTTGTCTATCCGTGTGTGTGTGATATGATCATATCAACAGGGGGTGGAGAATGCTTTAGCAAAATGGACCTTCTGCCAATTTTACTCCATCGTTTTTGTGTTGTATATCATAATTTTATGTGGGATGAGAGGCGGATGATGATGATGATATTGATAAAACAAACGATATAATGAAAATGAGCTTGTGATAACAATAAAATTGTACTTGCAAATAATAACTGGCACTGCAGAAAAAACTGCGAGACTGTGAGTTCAATAAAATGAGGAACGTTTTATACTGATTAATTTTGCTCGATTTCCTTTCAGCTTGCCGAAATACATTACCTACATACACGTGATTTATAAACTTCATTCAATAAAAATTTCCTGCTGGGAAAAACAATTTTGTGGGAGCTTGCTCTCCTCGTTACAAAATTCTTGGGCAAAACAAAATGCTCAAGCTTTAGAACAAACTGTTATCCTATTATTCATGGCTGGTTAGCTCCCATATTAAATGGTTTGATAATCCACTAACAAACCCGAAATATGTTTTGGGTTTTATTGCAAAAACTCTGTGTTTTTATCTTAATATCTTGTGGATGGATGGATGGCTGTTCACAAAATATTGCAAAAAACATATATTCGTTTAAATGGTGAAGTCACGATCCGGTCTTACAAGAGGCAATCAAAATCTCATAAATCTTGACTCAAAATATGCGTGTACTCTTCATTATTTCCTCTTTTCTTCAAAGATTTTCCCTTTTCATGAAAAATTATAAAAATCATCTGATTCATAACGTTTTCATCTACTGACACGAATAACGTTTCTGCTTACGGTGAGCTGATGCTCAGATATGCAGCAGCTGAGATTGTTGCAGGAAGTAAAAGTTATAATAATTTGTATTAAATTAAAAAACGAAAAAATCCTCTCGCTCATCTTCATTTCATAGTAAATTGCTGTGAGCAGCAATAAACAATTTGTATGCTAAAAAACCTCACGGTTCATTAAGTTTTTCTCATCGTGAAACGATTTGTTTCTAGTTTCTTCACACAAATGATAATATTACTATAAAGCTATGCATTCACTTTATGCTTTCTGATTGTATTTGAATAATACCTGATCTTTGCTACCACGACCATCACCACCGCTGCCGTAAGCCTCTTCCTGATTTTGTCGTTTCTTCGAAGAAGAAGTGGAGGATTTCCTCCGACTCAACCTCAAAAACCGCGAGACAATTGATGGGGAGCAATTAAGGGTACTACTCCTTCTCCGTCCTCCTCCTCCATCCGAGTCAAAGTCTGAGTCAAAGTAGTAGGACGGCTCAAATGGCTGGGATTTCTTGCGCTTCAACTTGCAACCGCGATCTACACTATTGGTTTTATTGATTGCATCCAAGTTTTGAACATTTTGATGATGAAGATGGGAAGGAAGATGCTGCACCTCTATTGATTGTAATTGCGGCTGGCTCCCATTACTCTTTCCAGCACTAGCACCACCATTGTGAAAATGGTTGTAGCCATGATTAGCCAGTCCATTCACATAGTCAATTCCACTTATCCCAAGTCGTGGGGTTTTGGGTTTCCCAAAGGAAGATTTTCGAGAAACTTTGTTTGAGCCCATCATAATTACTCTGGAATATACTCTAAAGCACAAATGCTATTCAACTAGTAGTAGATACTGGGGTTACAGTCGTCCATGATAATTATATCATGGGAAATTGACATGTTGCTTAACTATACCAAAACCCAAATCAAAATATAAGCACTTGTCACCACCACACACAACACGAAAGCCGCCCCCACATGAAACAGCTCAAGTCAGTCAGCATTCAACTTTTAATCCGGAAAAATATATAAGAAAATTATAGCTCATCAGCCACATGAAAGTCCAAACTTAACTTACGAACGACACGCAACACTCTTTTAACACAGCCGTCCGATTAATATGGAATTAGATGTGTTTCATGATAAACGGAAAGGGCGAAAATTTTCTGTGCACAACACAACCAACCTCCTTCTCTCGTCTGAGCGTGCCAAAGGCTACTGCTTGTCTGACTGGAGCTGGTTGGGAAAGCGCTGGATAAATACTATGTGTTTTTCTTCTTTTTTGCTCGTTCTCTCTATATAGAATCCTCTCGGTCTAAAAAGTCTTTGTGGCTTGGTCTCTCTCGCTTTTCCCTCATGCAAATTGCTAACAATAACAATAACACCAGAGACCAACTGTTCCTTGCATAATGCACGCGAGCAAGTGAGCCAACCAGAGTCAGAGCGAGAAACAACAAGTGAGCTGCTGAACTTGTCTCCCCAAGGCTATTTCAAAACGCAGTTTTATAAACTGCACACTCAACTTGCTAGCTATAGTATATCAACGAAAGCATTTGTCTACCTTTTGAAAACAAGTACCTATTATAATATTACATGTGTACTTTTGCTCACTCACTTAGTTTGCATTCAATCACTTTGTGTGTATTATTATAACACATTTAAAAAAGAGTACAAAAGATACACACCACACTCATCTCCTTCCTTACTTAATAGACGAGCAAATAAGTTTTAATGAGCCGTCATGTACGCATCAACATGTTTTGTTTCTTTATGCTGCTAGAATCTCATTCCAACAAAGTTATTCAAAGGTGCAGAATATTTTTAATATACACCATAGGTATATCAGTTTCAGCATTAAAGGTGATGTGATTATGCACAGTAAAGTTTTTTTACAGTTTAAAAAGCGTGAGAAAGAAAGTCTTGGTTATTTGCAGAAGATTGAAAATTCAATGTTTTAAAAATCTCCTCTTGCTTCTTCTCAGTAATTCTTTTTTGCTAGAGTTGACTTGCCAGAGTGTAATATCCGTTTAGAATACCATGTTATAAAACATGAGCTAGCATGTTTCCCAAGACATAATGCCCATTATCTGAATAGCATCTCTCCGTCTCACTTGGACTACTCGACTATAATCTAGCGAGCTAATCAAATTACAGTTAAAACACGGAGAAGTAATTTTTGCGTAAAAAATATAAAAAATTAATGTGCTACGTGACAAGAGGGGAAAGATGATAATATTCAAGATGGGATGATTGTGATTACTAAAATATGAAGAAGTAAGTGTGACGGGTGTATGTGTGATGGTTCATCGAGATCACCGAGCGTAAACAAAGTTTAATTGAATTTTTTTCTTCCTCCTCTTAAAAAAGGTGATCTATAGGGTTTTTCAGTTGTTAGTAGACGTTTGGGTTTGTTGGAGTCATTTACACGGTGATGGCAATGGTAATATTCACTTCACACCGTTTTTTAATACAAAAATGTAGCGTAGCACCTTGTCTTCTTGTCTAGCCAGTCAGGTTTTGAATTTCATGATGAGATGATCGAACATTGTTAGAAAAAAATGTGCAATATAATCAGAATTTTCATTTCATGATGATTCCACGCAATAGAGCAAAGTTCAGTGTGTTCATGTTCCGCTTTTTTGACAAATAGTTTCACATCTGGTCAATAAACCCCAGCCAATCTATATCCATATACAGTCAATTGATCAGAGAGAGAGAGAAGAGAGCTGAAAAACAGAACGTGATCCGATGAGCATTCCAATGTGTGCCTACAAAATTGGCAGAAAATTCCCTTCAAAGTGGATCAAATCATGAGGATCATCATCACCAGCCCCATAAAGAGACGAGAGCTCACTACCAAAAAGATATTTTGCTTTCATCAGCCGACCACCAGACAGAACGGTTTGATGATGATGATACCAAAGTATTTGCAGTCCGTGTAGAAAAAAAAACAGATTCACTTTAAAACAGTATAAATCCTCGTATTTTTTCACAAGGTCCACTACTCCACGCACGGAATCAAAAAGTGGTTCCTGGTCTCTTTGACTTGAAAGTCAGGTAGAGAGAAAAGTATGTTAAAAATTCCTCATTCTTGTCACATCTCCAGATGGCAAACACAGCACAATTGAAATGAATTGACAGATGTTGCTATAAACAAAAACCTCATGTTATCCATACTGATGATAAATCCAAAGACAAAGAAAATAGGACGGCTGACTGCTCGTGAATATTTGCTCAAAGAATAAAAAATACTTGAGCTTTTCTTCTTTTTCCAGTCATGTGACAAAAGCAGTTGTCTTTCTTCAATGTGAAATCTTCCTTTCGTTAGCAAAAAGGAATAATATTGTCTTCCACTCGACTAGCAAAAACAAGGAATGTGAGGTACGAACATGAGTGACAGAGGATATATTACAGTCAGGTTTTTCTAGCTGCGTCTAGAAAACTTTATTTTTTGCGAAAACCGTATGTCAGCTCAAGAAAAAGAGGACTCCTGTTTGAGTTTCTGTTCCCTTATTACTCTTTGTTTGTTCTTATCTCAGGGAAAGATCATGGCAGTTCAAATGTTGCGACAACCACGTAGAAGAAGTAGAACGTCACTGAAAATCCGGAAGGTTGGTTGCCATAAAGCGAGAAGGTGAGTTGGTGGGATCATCACGGTAATTCACCTCTAAACTCTAGCGTAAGACGAGTTGACTTTTCGGCATCATCAGTCAGTAGTACACTTCTCGTCGAGTTTCCGTCTGCGCTGTTTTCCAATGTGCGTATGTCTCTCAAAGGGATTACATGTGAGAACGAGTCACGTTTTAGATGTTCTCATGGAACAAATCTCTTCCACTTTTTTGCTTCCTTTTTATCTGATACATCACAAACCTCTCATCAGAATGCAATGTCGTTTACAAACAGTCAACACAGAGCACCGCAAGCACTGCTTGATTTCTTGAGCAAAAAAAGGGATCAAGATCAACTGTGGTTTTAGTTTCAATTTGATAGTCTTTGTCTTCACTTTCCCAATATTATTCCACGTTTGAATTCAATCTAGCGACAAATTGGCTGATAGTACCCTTTTCTTTTTCTCATCAATCTTGGAGGTCAAATGGCTTTATTGAAACCGCTTTATCTTATCTCTCCTTTCGGTATGCGTAAGAAAACATCAAGAATCCCTCACAGCGACGTTTTAGACAATGGCCCCTCCAGCCACCTTTACGAATTTGCATACATATACCTTAATTGATACCGTGCTGATTCACTCCCCCGCATGCAATCTCGCCAACTTTCTAATTAAAATTTAATTAAAAGTTTTGACTCCTCGCTCAAGTTTCTTCATGCAGGACAATGACAAGAATGATGTTTTTCACTTTTCTTCAAGAGAGAAACATGCGGATCTTTGTCGTGCTCAGTCTAACTTGACATTAATTTAGTTTAGCTTGTTGATTAAATAATGAAAAGCACATCCGTGATGGAAAAGGTCGACCTTGTATCAATCAAAATCAACGAAATTAGAAGAGGTGTACTGCAATTTCAAGAGATATCTGTTGTACTATCAATATGGGTTTCGATCTCTTTTTAGTTCATCTAGTCGTCATATTCTGTCATCACATTCAATCAGTTCACTCAACTCTTTCATCACGAAAAACTATATTTTTTCGTTGTCTCTGCTCACGCAATGCTTGATGATGCTTGGCATGAGGATATAGCATGAATTTGACAAAAAGTGAGAGATACCTCAGTGCAAAGAACAAAGGGCATTCAGTTTGCACTTTTGCTCAACTCAACCCACTCTCAATTAATGCACTTGGTATTGTATCTGCTCACCATGTAATGTACAAGGAAAAGTGAAAACTTTTCATGAAAAAAAACTTTGTCATTCATTAATGGAATAATTAAAAATCCATTGTGTTTACGATCCACGCAATGTGATGGCACAGAGGAGCAATTCAATTTAAAATCCTTCTCCGAGGCGAAATAAATGCAGTCAGACCAAGTCAAGGGAGTAAAAAATCTCTGATGAATTTCCTATTCATTGTCATCACATTAAAAATGGGGAAGACAAAGACTATTTGTCATCTGTGTGAGCGGAGCATTATAATATTGAAGAATGACAATTTTGGTCCTGTTATTATTATTATTCCAATCTCTCTTTTTCTTTCGTTCACTTCACATATAAATGGCAACTCATCAAAATAAATTGGAATCTGCTCAAGTTTTAAAAACTAAATTTATTCTCCTCAGGGGGAAAAGTGAACACAATGTTAAAATATCCTGTCTATCGTGTCGTGTCACGTCAAAGTTTATACACGTCACTTTTAGATTCTCAAGAAAAACAGTTTCTTGGAGCAATATATCCTTCAAGAAAATCTTCATAATTTCAAAAGAAGTTGCCGATTTCACGATTAAAATTGAGATGTTCTTTCCTCCAAACAACTGCTGGCTTGTGTGTTTGATCAAGAGATTAAGCACGACTCAACATGGCTTCAACTTCTGCCCATTCAAGCTAAAGCACGTGCTATTACTTAAATATAACTCTTTTATGAAACCATTCTCCACACAGACATTCCGTCTTCGTTGGAAGAACAAGAAACTTTTTTCCCACTTCTCCTTTACATTGTCATTAACGATGCTAAATTGACAGGAGGTTGCGCCATATACGGTATCTTAATTACTTCATTTCTCCTAAAATATCCTGAGATTTTTTTCTTCTCTCATCACAACTTCACACAAAAGCTAAACTTTTCATTTTGATAAGAATACGAGCCTTGTCTTTCACAGCAACTCAACCAACTGGTGCTACCGCTGGTTTGCCCTCATCTAATTTGGTAGCTGCTAGTCATTCCTCAAAAAAGCTGAATAACTTTATCTCGTTCTACCACTTCCACCTCGACTTTGTTACTGACTAAGAAATTATTGCTACATCAGCGAAATACACCGCAGCCACTGATGATGACCTTTTTCTTCTTCAGATTCTCTCCGAGATTTTCGTCAACTTTTTTTAAAACTTGGTTAGCTCCTATAAATATCAATTTTTATAATGATATCGTGTATATCCACTCTCGCTCTGCACTGCATGTGGGGTCTCGTCTACAAAATTGGTGTTGGTGGTGGTGATGACGGTGTGGTACGGTTTTGAGCTTGAGCTTATTTGTGCTGAGCTAAGATCGAGGAGAGGAGCACATGAACCATGCACAGCGCACCGCATGTTGCTTTGCCCTATAAAAATGTTGAGCAGTCATGAAAAGTTTGAGGATGAAAGCTCTGTGTTCCCAGCATGACACAACACTTCTCTTTTCCCTTTTAGATTTGATTTTCATTCGATATTATTATATTCATCCTAATCAGCAGCAGGTAGGCATGCTCAGTATATCAAAATTGTAACTTTCTATATGAATCTGGTCGACCCATCAAGCACATTACATCACGGTCTGGTGGTGGAGGATCATGATGATCATGATCAAGTCGTGGTAGGTTATGTGTGGAGCAACAAACGACAAGGCATCACAATCACAATCCTCATTTATTTCAGTGTGTCGTGATAGCACAGATTTGACAGGACGATTCACTAGATTATTGTCGAATTTATGTTCTGGTGGAAATGCAGCGTGAGGGAGCGTGCAAATGATCAACTGGGAGAGCAAGCGAGCGTCAGCGTAATCCAACTGACAGACTGGGAGCTGAGCTAGCGCCTTTGAGGCAAGGTGTGAATGAGCAGAAATCAGTGAGAGAGGAAATGTATTTTGGTTCTGGCTACTGGTCCCACTGACACGTAACCGAGTAGGAGAGGAAGTGATGGCAGCATGAGGATGTCACTACCAGAACCTGACTCTTTTTTCATCAACTAAAGTAAATGTCAAGACGTGTAGTAGTGCTTCGTTCGTACTCACTCACGAAGGCCGTAAAACCCGTCGTTCCACCAAGCTTATTCACTTCCCATTACAAGAACCACACTATTGAAGTAGTGCATCAAAGACTTTGTATTGCCTTTATCACCAAAGAGAATGAGAGCAAAAAAGAAACAGCCCAAACTGCAACGCCGGAGAAGACTCAAACAGCAAAAAAAGTCAGATCAAGAGAGTGCAAGAAAAACTCCTTTTTTACAACTACAACTTGGTCTTCACACAACGGTGACTTGACGACTGGCCTCGTGGGGAGCTCTGAGAGGGAATCTAATGCCTAAAAAGAAACTAAAAAGCTAAGATGAGCTTTTTTCTTTTCTTTGCTCACTTTGCTATTTGCTACAAGAAGTCTATTGCATTGTGTCTCTGAACTCAAGTAAGAAGCACATCACACAACTTCTTGAGCAACTGCTGAGCTTCCTCCTGTGTGCACGAGAATCGTATAGGAAGGAACTCGAACGCAAAATCGAATCATGCAAGAAAAGGCTCTTAAGATGATGATACGATATTATGTTTTGGTTGTTGTTGCTTCTGCTGGTCTGTCGGGTTTGAGGATATGATGATGCTTCAGTTGAGAATTGCTTGTTACACCATACGCATTTCATACAAGAAGGGAAGCCGCAGAGAAGGAGTTCTTTTTTAAATGCTTTGTTGATGTTGCATTAGAGCTTCCTATATGAAGCGTGCAAAACACTGTTTTTGTTCCTGAGTATCATGTGTTTTTTGTGTGCACTCAGGAGACTCATAGCCATCATCAAGTTTGGTATCGTAATAATATTTTGTTATCATCACCGGTCTCTTTTTTTTCTTGCTGCTTCTTCGATTCAAAAAGGATGTAACATGAAGAATGAAGTAACAGCGGAATGGAAGAAGAGAAATGATGATATGCTAAAAACGCATATCTGCAACGATATATCTTCACCTACTCTTATGGTATGTGTGTATTATTGGCATAATAAACAATGAAATGTACTTAGCGGGGAATCATTTCCTTCCTTTTGTGATGTGATATCAAAACTAGTGGTATTAGGTAATAAAAAGGTTGCGAGCAGGTATGGTATAATGTTCCTGACTCCATTTGGGATTTGCAGAAAGCTTATTAATTCACCTGTCTACCTGTGCATGCATGTGCTCATTTAAGTTCTGACGGTTCGTGTAGTTGGAGTGGCTGCATGGTTGTCTCTCGTGCATAAAATACAGATGAACATTTACTCAAGTTTCATGTTTCATTTTCATTGCTCATTAGTGTGCATATTGTGTAAGTGGGGTTGTGTTCTCGTGTGCGTAACGCGGTGATTCTTCTCAAGATCATTTTAATCTTTCACTTTGTTCCGGTCCCGACAAATGAAATGTATACAAGGGCTCTTCTTGGGAAATGGGAGTGAATGGAGTTGTCCTCGTTGATTCAGTTGTATTGCTCATTAGCATCCTATTGCTTTCTTTAGAAAGAGAACAGTATTGTGTCCAACAACTCCATTACAATTAAATACTTATAATAAATTTTACATTCAATGACATCCGCCGGCAATCAAACTACCTATGAGGTCTAAGTAATTCTTTCACTACAATAATATTTCTTGTCACTGTTTTACACTAACAAAAACTATTCACTCGGTTTATTTGCGCGGTGTTGCCAATAAAATCCAATGCAGCTCAGCAATTATTATTTCTTGCAATTTGACGAAAACGTTGACTAAATTTTACTTCTAGTTAGTTAGGACCGCCTTCTTATACGTCATACTTTAAAATATTGCCATACGTTCTGAATTTCGATTAGCCATTAGCTTCATACATCAGTACATCAAACTAACAAAGAAGAGTCATGCAAATGTCAGCATCAATCAACCATACCAGAATTCATCTGCCATATAAATCAAAAACTGTCATTGCTCAGCTGCCCGCATGCAAAAAAACAACATTTACTGTCACTCAAGCGTCAACTAACTCATCATTCAATGTGTGTGCCCAAAGGCAAAATCCAATCAAAGTGAAAGCGAAAATAATTTTGATGAATGTGATAGCTACGACGAACTACGAGCAGATCAAATCAGGCCGCTTGCATGAGGATTAGCAGTCAATCTTTCAATAATTCTTTGACAGCCGAGTAGCCAAATAATTATGCAAACTGCGTTTTCATCACAATTATCCATTAAATTGTAATATAATCAGCAAAAACTTGCAAAACAATTCGTGCATATTAAAGTTGATTGAACAAAACGTCTTCCAAAAATCGAAGCAATATTTAATAAAAGTTAATGTGTAAATACTATTGGATTTCTGAAAGTGAATATATTATCGTTATCCTTCTTTAAAGAAGCGCAAGGGAAATGCAACAAGAGATTCAAAGGATGCATTTCTTTTACATCATATTTTAACAAGGAGACGCAACACTACAAACTTTTTCCTGTACATTGCATTCCATTTCCTTTCTTTTTTTGTTGCTCTCACTCCTTCAATTTGTAATTTGTTACACGGTTCTATGCCACTGCCTGTCTCTTGCATTCCTTTCTCGCAAGCACAAATCAACATTACAAATATTTTCCATCATACATTTTTATGCAGCAGAGTCAAACACACTTTGCTGTTTCTTTCCCATTCCATCTCCTCCATCCACCATCAATAACTTTACAAAAAACACGTAAAATACGAATTGTTTCAGCTTTTGATCTTGTTCAAGAGAGCCCAACCTTTTTCTTGCTTCGTTGGTAAATTTTACAATTTATGGAGAAGCTCAAAGAAGATGAAAAGTTTTTCATGGCTGGCTCACCGTGATAATTCATTGACTTGATATAAGAAGGAGAAAAAGGTTTGCTACATAACACATAACTTTTCGTTCAATATGTGTTTTCCCTTTCGCTCTCATATCACAACTTAACCGGAATCATTCACTAGGAAAAGTGCAAGTGGGAGCACATTACTCATGGAAAAACAAGCTTCCGAAAGATAAAGAAAAAACACATCTCATTTATTCATTTCCATCTCATATGTATCCCAAAAGTAAGGTACACGTCACAGGAAACGAAGGAAAGAATCGACAAAATATACACTCAAGTTTTCTTGTTGGAAACAGAGCGAGGAAGAAGAATACTATTATGAGACAAGACAAAAAAGCCGGTAAATTTCGTGAGTCAATCCCTTAATCTACAGTGAAGTTCCGGCTCATCAAACTTGACTGATCGAGTTTGAACTTCACTCTTTTCTTGGCGTATGGATTCAGCCTTTCCATGTGAAACATGAGCTACCTTTGCTTCCGTTTTCAAACAAAAAATATGAAAATATTACATTGAATTACATTTTGTGCAAAGGCCTAAACAAATTTCTACCTTTTACTTCCTCCTTGTTCGCCTCTCTCAAATGTTTGAAAACTTTACTCATATTTCAAGATGGAATACATTGGATGAAAAGCCAATGAAAAAATCTCCAACCGAGTTTATTACAAATGTAAAAATGGGAACGTGTGGTGATACGCGTAAGTAGATTACTTTTCTCCTCTCAAAATTCTAACAAGATTGGGGCATTCGTTTTGAGCTGAATTATATTATTTTTGTGTGATCACAAAAGAAGCCAGTCAACAACTGTGAACACAGATAATTTCAGAAAGATGGGAGAGGCTCGTTTTTACAATACACACATGCAAACGTGTGTTATGCATTTCATTCATAGCGTACTTCTATAATATAATCTGCTTTGTACTAACTCACTAAAAATGAGATGTTTCAGAAGCCTGCTGAGTAAACCTTGATTTTCTTTTTAAAAAACTACACAAGATGATGATGATGTTGATGACGATGTCGACAAGGAACTGAAAGAACACCGAAAAAGAGCAATTCATTGCATTGCTACAACAGTACAAAAAAAAGTGTAGAGGGGAAAGTGAAAGGGTCTCCCCGACTGATTGAGGAGAAGCATTCTTCAGTTTCTTTCTTGTTGCTCTCCTTTTTCTGTTCGGTGATCATATTCCATTCCTCTGATCGGAAGAATAAATACTAGGGAAGGAGGAAGAAGAAAAGGAAGTAACTTCAAGTTAATAGGATTTCCCTTCGTCTTTTTTCGCTGTTTTTATGTTTTACCAATCCAATTTTAGCTGACTCCTCTTCAAAAAAAATAGAGAACTGAATCGGATAATGAAAAGAAACCCTGGAGAAATTGTATATGTGGAGGGTGAGTGAAGAGGAGAGGATGCTTCGTATCGTGTGTGGGAAATGAAACGGAGAAGACAGATAAATACTTTTACAATGTGGGGTGAACGTGGAGAAAAGGGAGTTGAGGCTGGTATAAAAAGCACACACGTAACGTGTGATGATGATAAACGAATAATGATTGCTTACGTAAAAAAAGAGAAACGAACTGGTTGTGCATGCAGTTCAAGATTAGGTTGGTTGCATAAGTAATATCCGTCGAATCGGAAATATATCGTTCGCTGTGGAATATTATACATGGAGCATGTGTGTGCATTTGTCATGAGAAAATAATAGCTTTTGCATACGTTTCAAAAGACTTTTATGACGGACTCAAATTCTTAGCTGACGGCATGATGTGTGATTTGATAATACCATTCGAGATGGAAAGCTGAGTTTCCTCCAGGTAAACCCGAAAAAGTGTCGGATAAAACACTCCTGAGTGTGATGTTTGTGATTTCTCACGTCTTATTTTGAATCCCGAGGTGGTATTTAAATTTTGACATAATGAAGCCGAAAGGATTTCGCTTTGATTGCTTATAACCATCATTAAAGTTTCTAAGATTTGCGTAAAATCTTTCATATTCAAATGACATTATGATATTTCTCCAGGATGATAAAAGTGAAAATCTGAAATATCCCAAACTTCATTTTGCGTGATTCTTAAGATTTAATGAAAGCTCTTTAGACAGCAAAAGAAGATGAAAGTGGTTTTTGGGCTTACCCGGATTGCTGATCCACACCAGCTGTGTCGAACATCATTTTTCAGATGACGGCTAAGAAATCTCTCTGCCGCTGTGTTATATGGAGAGTTATTTCCACTCTGATCTGCTGATGTGGTTTTCCAAGAGTCCTTGCTGACAAGTTCTATGCGACCAGAGTTGACACGAATGAAGTGGCAACCATCCTGACTCCCTGTTTTGTCACCTTCATCGGACGCTGGAAGTGTCGAGGACTTTTTTCGACCTGTTGGGGGCTGCTGCAAAATGTATGAGTGATTGGAGTTTCCATTATTCCCATTGTTTTGCTGGAGGAGATGATGGAGATTGTGAAATTGGCCGAACTTGATGTCACCTTTGTCCAAGACAGGATGAACTTGTCTGTTAATACACAAATTAAATTATTGATTGTAACCTAGAATTTAAGCAGTTTAAAAAAGTTTATACAAAACTGATTATATACGCCGAAATGCTACAAAAATTGGTATAACTGGTTTAGTTTTTTAATCACAAAGCTCTAAATTCCATTTTGCAAAAACATTTTTTACGACTTGAATTCAAAACCTTTAGTGTGAAGACCCCACGCTGATCTTAATAACGATATGTCATTAAACCCTTCAAAAGCAGTGTGTTATTCTCTCAATCTTATGTGGATGAACCTCTTTTTTGCCCAGATAATAAAACTGTCCTGGGCACAAAACGGAGCGTATGCATTCATGTTATGTTCATTCATATTGGATTGACGAATCAATTCCCCATACGCACTCCATCACCACCACCTACAGGCAACGTAATGAGGAATGTGTCAGGTTTGTGCCCCCGCGTGCAAAAGAACATTGGAAAAGGGATGTTAGCCTCTTTAAAAATGTTGAAAGCTTGAGCATTTAAACAACATGTCACATGTACTGCTTCGAATACCACATGCATAGATTTTTTTTGGCTCACTCTCCGCACTAAACGTCATCCACAACAATAGTGTTAGTTAACCCCGCTCACATTTTACTTTACCCTTTTGCAATAATTTTTTACTTGTTAGCAGAAGCTATTAACCTTCACACCAAAATGCTGCCACCTCCATGAATGAACCTGCAAAAAAATTTCTTCCCACACAAACTTTACGAGCTGTTTTTGGAAATACAGCATAACATGAGGTTACACGTGTTTCTAATACATTACAGTTAAGTTTCATATGAAGCACCACATTGAGAGAGGATCAGCATTTCAGCAAACACCAAGAAAACTCTAAAGCTTTGTCACTCATAACTTCTGTGTCGCTTGTCATCTCCAATGAGCTTCTTCTCCACTTCACCAGCATCAGCCCAGCCAGTGCCAAACCAAACTTTGCGGTGATCATCCATATTTTCTTGATGAGATAGGCCATTTTAGAATATTACAATCATAACGTGCATGCTCAGATGCACTTGAAACGGATGAAAGCAGCCGTGGAACTGGCGTTTTGAGAGAGGATCAGGGAGTAAAAAATGGATGACGAAAATGCAAAAAGACATCTTAGGAAGATGATATTTCTTCCGTGAAATTGCCACTCTTCATCTCCAAGTAAAAACCCAAAATGGCTTTATTCCGTAATGACAAGTTACGGCTAAGCAAGCATACCTCTACACGTTTATGATATGATGGAGAGAGTGTTCCAAAAAACACACTCCCACGCTACAACGCATAAAGTTATAGTAATAATATGTGCAACCCTTTTTCTTCCTGAGCCGCAAAAGCAGCAAAGACATAATTATGGATGGGTAGGATTTTATTATGACGGTTCAACTATCTGGGGCCGGATCGCTGTTCATGTTCTTCGTCAACTACAACTCATCTTCCAAAAAGCCACAATAAGAAGAGACATGTCATCTCGGAAATCGTCTTAACCACTTAAGCATGAAAAGTCATGAATGAACCAATGAAATATAGGCATATGACATAATATAAATAAGTTTGAAGATTTGAAAAACGAGTGTACACAATACGGAAACAACTGAAGAAGAGCCAATTCATGTACAGCCACGCTAAAAAGTATCATGTGTCAAGTTTATAAGCAATAAGCAATCTCGCTAATCGAAACGACGACAAGCTTGTTCCTTATATTCCTCGCCATTTTGGTGAGACATCTCCATTTGTGGTTGCTTCGTAGTTCGAATCCATCATAAAATGATGTAGAGTTGTTGAAACGTTGTTGTGTGGTGAAGAGGACAGTTTTAATAACAAAAAAGTATCTTATGAATGGAGAGCAATATGTAAAAGGACAAGTAACAAAAAGTTGAATTACGAGCGATATCTTGTTTCGAATAAAATTGTATCGCAGTTTAGAGTGAATTGTCCAAAGTCCAAATGCGATCAAGACAATGAGGAGCGGCATCGCCAGCCAACACCGTTATACACTCATTCAGAGAGATTACTTGGTTAAATAAAATCACAATTTAATTCCCCTCCTTTGAGAAGAACTACGTGTTTAGTTGAAATTAATGAGTCCGACAAGGGAAGTAATATTTAGTGGGGTTTACTACGAAGTGCATATTATAATAGTTACGCTGGCGGAATCTCCAAGACCGCCCACACTCCTCGCTCTTTCTTCGTGACAGCTAGAAATGATTTATGCTTCCGGAAAGGAGAATTTAATTTGGTTAAGAAAAAGAAAAGAAGCACTGCGAAAGAATAGGAGGGAGAAATAGGGTAAAACACGAAGACGAGACTTGATGGCAATAATGATAAGATATTAAAGCAAGTATTTAGAAGCCATATAATGAAGTCGTGTTGTTGCAAGTAAACCTTCATTATTATGCAGAAAACTTAGAATATCTGTTAAAAATCACGCAATGTATAAAAATATTACCTGGGAGAGGGTGGCTTAATCATCTTATCGAAATCTTCTGGCCCGTCGACAAAGCCCCGGGAAGTCGGACAACTGTCACTTGATGATGACAGGTCATTCCCCTTGTGGAGGACTTTGGCTCTGGAATAAAATAAAATAAAATTCATTTGATTAAATTATTAGAGAGATTCCTCTTCCGATCCGTAGAAGACACATGTTATATCCCATAATATATTAATGTATTGGTCGCAACATCATTGTCCATCCATCGACAAATGATAAGTTACACTAATAAGAAAATTACGTTTTCGTAGCATGACTTAATATTGTGAACTGATGAATTTTAAAATATTCACTGTTTTAAAGGATTCATAAAATGTGTTCCGAAAAGCCATCAATTTAAGCAGTGTTAGAAGAAATAATTATCGTTTCTACTTTAATAAATTACATAATAGATCATAATAAACTATATTAAATTAAATAAATTAACTTGCAACTTTATTACTATTAACCAGCTGAAATACAACATCAACCCCTGCATCATACAGACCTACTCTTAGGAGACATTAATTTACAAGTTTAAGAAAATGACAGACGACATCTTCATTATTCAGAGTATTGATTGAAAATAAAATTTTCGTAAATCGTATGATTGGTAAAGTAAAAATCATTATACACAACACCAAATTGTGTTATGCAGCCTGTAGTATAAAGCATGTTATTCGAAAGCCCTTCATATTTTAAAAGGTTCACTTTTACCAGACCAACGAAGAAAGCCTTCATACTCTTGACAGATGGAAAGCAAAAAATGTATATAATGAATGGGTTGACTGATACGTACCCCTTTCTTGTTACTCGTTCCATTTCCCAGCTTTATTTGCCACTTGCTCCGCTCATATTCTATTCTATTACGTTTTTACTGCAGATTTTTTTCTTTACTTACAATATCCATCTCATCAATCCCTGTTTCCTGCATGAATGCCTAAACTGACTGTTTCAGCTTCGTAGATATTGCTAGTCATCAGAAACTTATGTACTTTCGAGAATAGCATTTCACTGGAAATGGAAAAATTGAATGAATTTGTTTGGTCTGAGTGGAATACAAAGTAGTTATTTGCAGCTCTTCACAAAGGAGGCGACTCAACTCCAAATCTTTTTTAAGACTGAATGAATTCGGATGAGAAAAACCTACATACCTTATATAACCTATGTGCTCACTCCCTTTTTCTTATGCAGACCGACAAACCTCCATCTCAGATTTTTTGGTTTTGACACCTATCTGCAATGTGTACAAAACGTGGTGGTCCTGGTCTGGTACACAATTCACGCGAAGAAATGCTCCTTTGGTTCTTCTCTCGTAATATTATGCATGCATTCCTTCACCTCACCTTTTTTGCACTCTTACTTTTTCCCCAAATGCGCTTAGGTACTTACGAAAGTATAAATTTCACCCACACTCTCACAAAACACTTCTTTTGGTTAGCTGAGGTGCTTCCAAATTTTTCTTGCTTTGTAGGTGGCAACCCCATTTTTTAAACTTATACATTTCGACAGGTTTCATTTGTTCCCTTCCACTAACTCGCGTGCAAAGGATCGGAGCCTAAAATTCTTGGAAAACGTTTTGTTTGGGTAACACGTAATATCTAGCAAACAAAACACTCTTGCAACTTCTCTGCTAATTTCATTTGATAGAATGTTAAAAACCCATGAAAATATCTTTTGCAAATGGTGTGTGGTGTTGAGTGATGATAAGGTCCATTAATACCATGATGGTGGTGATTTGCACATGCTAAAAAAGAACGATGACGATGAGAAAAGTGTAATGAAAATTTAGAGCAGTATTAGAATTTTTGGTGACCTCATTTTTTTGTTCGCTAATTTGGAACTCCAGGCAAAAAAGTTCCGCAACTTGATGTCATTGAAAGTCTATAGCTTGAAGTGAATTGCAAAATGTGAAAGAGGTATTTATCTACGCTCGCTGATGAGTTGGGCTTGACCAGTCAAAGAGGTGATTTAGGCACAATGTAAAAGGCTAATTAGAGCAAATTTGTTTTAAACAAGGGCAACATAAAAACATCAAATGCCACTGTGAGCAACCAACTATCCTGCCATCACATAAATGAATGAATGAATGAAATGAGCATCCAACATACAGCTCATTTGCATAATGATCATGTTTTAAAAGAAAGATGCGCATCTCCGCCAGAGACTCGCCATCAATACTTTACTAGCTTTTGCCTTGAGTAGTAGTCAGCCTCTGCCCTAATCTACTCAGGATTCCTGTGAATTGGTAATGATGATGGTTGTTCAAACAAAAGGTGCAGTCAATAACACCGTAATTTGAAGCGATTCCAATTTATTATCTTTTAAAAGTAGTTGTTGTTTCATTAAAGAGTGCACGAGAATTCCAAACAGCCCATGTACAGCTGCGCTTTTACTGAAAGTGGAGCGAACGAATAAAGTATCCCATGACGAGTTTAAATGACACACCGAGTCATACTCTCCCTGTGAAGAAGATTGAATGAAATGAGATATCACCAAAAATCGCAGAGTCCAACAGAAACGTTACCAAAAATGGATGCTAATGATGATGGGTGAAGCATAATAAAAATCAAATAAAAAGCGATATTTCAAACTATTAAAACTATGCTACAAGTTTCGAATCGTAGTTTACAATTGTTACAAGCTTTTGTTTATGGAAAAGGATACTGTACTTCATCATCAGCATAAATGCAAAAGAACGATAACTTTCCGTTGTCCACCTGCTCCTGCGCATTTCACAGAATGAAAATGGTCAAAAGAATTTGCTACCTTATTGCACTTACTCGATGCAACTTTATGATGAAACATTGAAAATGAGGTGCTCATCTGAAGTTACAAATATGCTGACAGTCATAATATATTTCACCAACAGCACAAATCTCCTTAATCGGAATCATGTGGTTGATGATCATCTTTTTGTCGTAATAATCAGATTGTTCAATTTTGGTAATGCTCCCAACATATTAAAAACCTGCTGCAGGTAAATTCATCTCAGAAAACGAGGGGGAAGATTTATAATCGCATTAAAAACTAAATTACTACGTTCTTTTTCAAAATTACTTTGATATAATATGAAGTATGGAGTGAAGAGCCGTAATAATTAATATGCACGTGCAAATTATTAGCCCCAAACTACCAGCTTATATGACACATGACCATAAGAATTTCCCAATGAATAATTTAAGACCAAACCACATAATTGAAATCTTTCGCGAGCACATTTTTCACTTTAGAAATTTATTAGACTTGTCAACGTTCATAATTGCTTAGAGCATTCATTGTCAATGTTAAACGGCATTTGATTATATTTATATTTTACTAAAAAATCATAAGAAGGTTCCCATTTTATGCACGGTGCAGATTACCTAAATAGTTGGAATAAACTTTGAACCATTGCGAACAAACTTTTGAATAGTTTTGTAAATTGCAAAAGCCCAGTTTCCTGAGTTGCGTGTGGGTTTGTCACATGACAAGCGAGAAGGAGTTGTCCGAGTCAAGCCAGTAATTTGACCTGACATCAACTGACAACCGTTTTTGCTTGCTAATCAGGCCCCCACACACAAGAAGGTTTTGCAGTTCAAACATGATTCCTCCCTTCCCATCACTTTTAATGTTTCAAAAGTCGTATCATTCATGATGGGAGCAAGCTCGAAGCAGTTTTCAGGAGGAGGAATGAATGCTTGTAGAACGTGACATTATACAAGAAACACTGCATCATCCTTTTATCAGATGGGAGGCAAGTTAATGTCAGACCCAGTTTCTACAACAATTATTTTTTAAAAGGTCTCCCCGTCTTTTAGTTTATCATGATCATTCGAGGAAGAGGAAAATCTGGTTCTAATCTTTATCGGAAGTCACAGGCACGGCTTTGCTCGCATATAAAAAAAATGGATAGACATTTTGTGCTGAAAGAAGTCCGTGTAATTAGCAATTCACCATTTTACGCTTCTGTGCCAACCTCATTGAACCAGATGCGAAAAGAGGTTGTGTTACGTTGTTGGAAGCAATAGCACTGTGTCGGCTTCTCTTTCAAAAGAGCAAGAAATACGAAGAAGCGTGTAATTGCTCTGCACTGATTGCACAGATGAGTGTAGTATAGGAAAAACAATTTAAGTAGGGATCGGAGTATCAGAAATGGAATTAAACTCTTCTCCCTAAGCTTCTCAGCCTAATGCATCTCTTGCAACCTTTTAAGCTTAATGAAAGGATCCAATTAGATCTAAATTCATGCCAATGTGCTCTAGCTCTCAGCTTCCAGTAGACAGAGTCACGTTCTTCTTTATCTTTTGCAGCCTCCGCTCCTGACTGCACTCCTTTTATCTTCCGTATTCCCTCGTGGAATCCCCTGATAATTTGCATGAAACTCTCTTTCACTGCACTAAATTCCAATGAAAATGAAAGTGCTCTCTCCTTTATTTGTGAGAGATTTCAAGCTCAGCCTAGCACAGAATCTTCCACTCTGAATGGTATTCGATTCAATTTCGCATTTTGGGCCACGTCTAAAATCTGAACTATCTTAGTTATGATAGAGCTACCTCAGTTTCCTACTATCATATTCTTTTTGTCATCGTCATCATCATAAAGTTCGGCATTTTTGGCACAGAGCTGGTGCTATCACTCTTTTTGGTTTAATATCCTTTTTCCGTCCTACTATGTATCCCTGCTAGCGATTTAATTTCATTTTATCAGCTCATGAATCATTTCCCTTCATTCAGAACCAGCAACCAGGAGAGCAAAACGTCTCCATTGCTTAGTAAAACGTGCGATATGTCTGAAATGAAGACGACAACCAAAAACCAACCTTGTATAAAAGAAATAAAATGCCTGAATAAGGAAAATGAGAGTGTTGTCAACCGTGTGGTTTGGTTTCTCTCGTCCCCCTCCTCCCTCATTCGCTCCAGCAAGCAAAATGGAGATAAAGCGGATGTGATATATGTGCAGCAGCGGTACGTACGGCTATGGCAGCATAAGTTTCAAAATCTCGATTACCAACCGTTTTGGACAGTTTCCAACACACATCCAATGAAAAGTGTACACAAAGAAAACCACAAAGGATGAATGGCTTAACCAAAAAGTCTACGAAAGGTAACAGTTGTAAGCAAACATGTAATGAAGAAAACTCACATCACATCACGCTATTGCTACCTTCTTCAGATGACAATTGTTCTTTACCATGTAATGGCTGCAGTAATATAGCAATAACGATAATAAGACATCAGCTCTTTCAACATTTTTTTGCTCCTGTATGTAATACCAACTGAGAAATAAATGTGGCATAACGTAACATAAAAGCTTATCAGCATCCCGAGCAACGTAAAGTCAGCAAGTCTTGTAATGACTTGAAATAAAAACTGCAAGGAGCACAATGTACTCGAAGGCTGTTATCTGTCGAACAAGTGAAAAGACTTGTTCTTTTGCACCTTCGTTTTCAATAAGATAGTCACTGTCGTCAGCTAGTCATACATTTACTTTTAGAAAATACCTGTCTTGGTCGTGTTGGACAATCTCGTTCCCATTTTATTGATTCAGTGCTTCCAAGTGGAAAGATAAGACTTTTTAAAATTAATGTCATCATCATTGCAAAATGAAAGGAGAGGGGGAAAGTGCGTTGACTTCCGTCCTCACTGCATCATCAATAGGTAGGTAGCTTTGCTTGGCAAGCGTTCACGTAATGTGTTTAGTTTGGAGAGAACAGCCATTCATTCATCGTGATTCAATTGATATTTGAAGTCTTTATCTGGAAAATGTCTTTATTCATCTTTCCGTTCAGGTTGCATGAGCATAAAACCACATCGTTACTCCCAAGTAGGAAGCCAGTGAATGGCA
The DNA here is from genome assembly GCA_001718145.1 of Orchesella cincta. NCBI lineage: Eukaryota > Metazoa > Arthropoda > Collembola > Entomobryomorpha > Orchesellidae > Orchesella > Orchesella cincta. Next base: position 43,722 of record LJIJ01000272.1, on the reverse strand, counting down.
ATGATTGGGATGCGGCCATGAATAAGAACATACATACTGTACTTTCGGCCAATCTCTCAGTACAGGAAAGTAATGGTAGGAATCTTTTTTCAACTTCTTGTAGTGCAGTGGCAACTTGAGTATGGGAAGCCTTATCACTACCGACCTTTCAATATTACTTTCTTTCAAAGTGCAATCAAAGTCAAGTTCAATGCTAGTTTTACGGCTTCCTGAACCATAACGAGATTTAGGAAGACGCATGCCTGCCTGCATGTCTGCATGTACAATGGAAATGAAAGCATCAACGTTAACAAGAAACGGGCATTATGCGGAGCTGTAATGTCTTAACTTTAATTGATTAAAAAAAAATTTGACATAAGAGAATACATACAAATTCTATCTACGAAGGACACCTGAAGTAACGTTGTTTGGAATACGGATAATCTGTTGAGGAGGCAGTGTGCAGCCTTTTACTACGTAACAGATATTTGCAAATGGGTCTCGTGGTAGCCCGATATTTTCAATATCTTTAACAATACCCGGCACAAATGAGTTTGTGTTTTCAACCTGCAAACATATCGACGTTCCATTGTTGAGAACAAGCTCCCAGCTTTCAACTCCGTGAACCACAAGGGATTTTGTTGCAGGAGCTACTGAGCATCGTTCAATTGATCCTGCACTGTCTTCAAATTTTGCAACTCCGTCGGTAATGAGCTCAAGCTCGTATGCAAAGGATATGGCAGGTGTTTTGTAGTCGAGAGCACCCAGTCTTTTCAGAGAGGTCACAAGCCCTGCAGTTTCGGTTAGCTGGTAGTACTGCCCAAAGTTTTCTTGAAAGACAAACTCTGCCAGTCCTGTTGGTTCTCCGTTTCTTCCTTGTGCCATGAATATGTGTCTGATAAGCAGTTTGCGAATAAGTTTACATATATTAATTGTAAAGATCTAGATGCAGTCGAATATTACTAAATTAAAATTAGGTATTCTTACAGGCCTATAACACTGACTCCTGTGATCTGAAGGTCGAAGAACATGGCATCTGATGCCAGCCCATTTTCACATTTACCAACAAAGAAATCCGAGCAGACAGAGTAGTTTGGTGATCTTAGCTCGGATTCTACTTGTGTTACAACAACAGTAGCAAACGCAAATATTGCTAGATATTTGTAAATTCCAACCATTTTCACAAACTGAGAATAGCCAACGAATTATATTTAGAAGTTTATGATTAGCAAGTACAAACAAATATTGAATGCAATAACTGCAAAGCACGCGAATCCTTTTTATACTCCAGCGATTTATCTGCTGTCACGCTGCAGTCAGTTCAGATTTGACAATCGATATGATGTCATTTAATTTATCTTATCAATCAAATGCAGTTTGCATGCATGGAAGTCATACAACAGATGAGCCTTGGCTTTTGCAACAGTTGATCCATTTTCCTTCACAGATTACCAAGTAATATGGAATGGCTTGATATCTGAGATTCTATTAAATTCTCGGAAATCGGCAAAATTCCATTAAAGCCACATTTACTTTCACTACCTTACTGAATGTTAAATAAAAGCAACAGGAAATTGGCGTCGTCTGTTTGTAAATATTTTGTTCTTTGTAGCTCTCTAATTAATCAATCAATCAAATATGATAATTCAAACTAAAAATCAGGTCAGAAATGTTATCGTATTGAATCCAGGAAGTTTAGTACAAACAACCAAGGTGTGTTTCTCCCCAAAGGCATGCCACAATGACGACATGAGCTTGACAAGTAAATTGTTTTACACGGCATCATCATAATTGGTTTGTTTGCACTCTACGCGAGCATGTCTTAAGGCTTAAAGTAAAGCAGATATTTAAACGTTTAAGGAAGTCTCTTTTTTCTTGAGAAGTGACTAATTGATGGAGAAATAAATGCTCATGATTTTCGCACCAAAGAACTGGTTCAAAAGTTTGAATTTTTAGTTTTGATATACCCAGCGGAAGTAAAACGTCACTAGCTGTTTCATCAAAGCTGTAAAAAGTTAACAATCGATCTAGATACGGTAGGTACTTAAATTGCAGTTTAACTAAAAAGTATTCGTACCCATCGGTAGTTTGATATGGCATTTTTTACCATTTAATTTTGCTGACGCCAAATATCAATGCACCATTAAACCCATCCTGTCCTGACATCTTCATCTAATTCACTATATCCATGAAACTTATATGTGCTCTCGTATTTCCGAAAGTTGAGACGCACCAAAACATACGTTACTTGCGACTCGTATGTGTGTATGGCCATAATAAATTGCAATGACAGTTAGATAAATGGCAGACCTACAAACCAAGAGGAAGGAACTCACAGCAAGCTCCACAAGCCCGTAACCTGTCAGCCTCTGACGATAAATACCTGTCCGTAATTATTGAGGAGTAACCTAATCCCTGTCTCTTGGATGGATACACTGTGTCTACGCTTCGGACGGACACCGTCCATCCCATCGCAGAGGGAAATGCCAAAAACTATCCCACGTTTCTATCAAACTCATATTGCAGCATAAATCCACATTCTTCTCAATCTAGCTTGAAGACTCGTCATAGATTACGTCTGTCACAAAAGGGTATGCCACAATAAAACTAACAATCATAATGTGCGTGTGTGTGCTTATTGCCCATGTCAGTCAGCCTCTCTCTATCCAATCCATTTTTCATTCTTCTCTCTGTCTCTCTCTCTCTCACCTCCTCTCTATCTACAGTCTTAGGATTTCCCATGCCAAAAAAACTGTGCTTTCTAATCACTGCCGGAGTTCCAGCTACCTAAAAACCTCATGAAATCTATGGATAGAGAGGAGATTGTTATGAATTGAATGTCATGTAATGTACGTGTTACTACAAGATTCCAGTCTCGCCAAACAAATGTCGTCTCCAGATCCGACTAAAAAGGGAGTTCTACAGACAAGGAACAGCGTCGGCTTCAGAATCTTAAGTGAGCGAAAGCAAGCGTAGTCTCAAAGTCGGAACAATGTCTTCATAGTTCACGGTCAGTGGAAATGTCACGTACCAAAAACTGGGCACGAAATGACCGTCAACTGAACAAGCCTTATGCGATGTTAGACACGGTTAAGCTTTTGTATTTTGGACGAAGCAGGAAAGGAACCACACACACGACGACGACCACGGAAGGAAACCACATCAATCACAGAATACCTACACACATTTTCTGAAGAAACTGCATTACGTCTTGAAGACGAAAAGAGATTGAAATCTCGCACACTCACTTCTTTTGTGTATAGGAACCACCCTCTCCATATTTATAAACCTTTTTCTAAAGAAATACTAAACCTGCGTAATCCTTCTATTACATTATGCTCTATATATTATTGTTATTACGCTCTCGGTCAAAATCAGAGCAGGCCAAAGTAATCACGCCATAATAAAATCCCTTTTCCTTATTCATTTCCTTGATCTTGGTTTTGGTTCTCTTCGATGAGTGAGAAATGCATATCTTCAAAAGTTATCAAATTTCTGGAATAATATCTACTTTTATTGCGAGCTCGTACACAATGGAATATACAACCCTCTTGAGGTTTTCACAACGCAATAATGTACCCATAACCAAAATCCAGAGCTGTATTAGAATGCGTCATAATGGAATCCATTGAATGAAATAAATGGTAGCGGAAATTTACCTTTGGTTGGGCCACATAGACCACAAGTCACTACTTTTCCACATTCAGGTCCAAAAATAACTGTTCACACCGGTTCACGTAGTAAATGAACCAAAATATACGCTTGTATTTGTGTACGATGGTTGTTCACTCACTCCTTTTCTGGTCTTTCTATCACAAAATATAATCTCTGAGATTTACAAGGGCCATAAGCACATGCTTTCCTGTTTCCCATCCCATATCACATCACAAGCTCTAGTGTAGCATAATTCTTCCTTTTTATGAAAATTCCTCACAAGTCGAGACTCCAGAAAACGGTAAATTTTTAGGGATGTGTAATAATAATCCAAAAAAATACGGGAAACAAGACACATTCAAAGGACTCTGGCTGAAATGGAACCATTTATGGACTCGTAAATGGGGAGAAAAGGACAATCAAAACATTTTGAAGATGATGCTCCATTCAATCTCTCCACACATTTATGACCTGCACCTTGCTATCATCACATCATCACCACACCATACCACCACCAGTGTATTTTTATGTACTCAACTCACAGAAAGAAAAAAAAGTAGAGCTTAAGCCCAAACCAATGAATGCTCTCACTTCTGGAACGATATTAGAACTGGACTAACAAGCCGGTTTCTGAAAAAGGATAAGTTTTCATTCACACACTCTCACACTTGATGGTATATGGTGTTTCTTCAAAGTAGATACAAGAGAGACATGCCGTTGTAGGAAAACATACATTTAACATGCATTGCATCGTGTTATTAGCGCATTCATGTGCTTCTTTCAACCCTCAAGTACCACAAGTACATGAGTGTAACACATATGAAAATATTATTTTTGTAAAAACCATAATGTTCACACACATCACAAGGAGTAAAATCCAAGAGCGGAACGCAAAGTATTTTTAGGAGGCGAAGATGGATCTTAACAAAAGAGACTTCATCACCATCAACTGATGCACCATACCATCATCTTGTCATCAATATCAATACTGCCATAATGCCATTTGCGTTCCTACTTACTACTCAAATTGAACTTACTTTGTGTTTGTACTTGTTCCTACATTGAACATTACACTGCACTAGTTTGATACTTTTCTCTCCTAGCAAGTTGGGTATCATCAAAAAGGAACTTTTGGTACGACTGCACATTAAAGATTCAATATTATGATCATGATCATGTGCCAGATGTTACTAATGGCCATATGTTCCACTTGTTCCTTTACACGCTGGGATGAAAATTTGTGTCGCAGTCTCCAATTCCGATTTTACTCACAAACCAAAACCGATGAAATCTTTCTTTCTTTTGTTGCCACTTTGCACTATCTCCTCTTCTGAGCTCATTACACGAAATCTGATAGCTTCAAGACTCAAATTGAGCACATGCACGCGCTCCACAACAACTAATGCGTTTTCATACGATACCTTAAAATCAACTCCAAATCAAATCTATTTTGGACACCGACCGCCCGACACTCAAGGAATCAAATAAAAGCCGGAGCCAAAAGCTCAAAAAGCTTCACTCATTGTTAGCACACAGCATTGCCTAATGATCCACTATCCGCAAATCCCTAGAATCAAATGAGGTAATCAAAATATATCGTTTTGTTTTGTTCTCTTTAATCATCGCTCCGCTCAGCAGCACACATTTATTGCTAGTATCCAATCCAACGCCAATAGCCAGCTAAACAACCACCACGCAATTATATATATGTACCTATTTCTATTTCTGCCCACTATCCAATCTAAATTCATGAAAAAAAATAACCCAAAACAAAAAAAAGTACACAAGGATTTCTCATGTGAATCTTATCATATCACATCCCAATACAATACAACACGAACACCACCACCGCAAAGAGAACACGCAATCTCTCTCTCTCGAGAGAGAAAAATAGCAAAAGTGAAGAATGATATTCCATTTAAGTATGTGCGAAATCGTTTTTCATTATTAACTCAACTTATCCTTTCTGATCATGAACTTAGAATGGCAGGACGTGTAGGTATGATAAATCTTAATGTGTGCAAAAAATATACCTGAGTACACATTGTTACTACTACCATACATATTTTTTTTTGAGTGATGTTCGTTCTCGTTTACTCGTCCATAAGAACAATGATAATATCCCATTCCCTATTTTTTTGCATCGTGTAGTAAACGCTGACATCCATAAAAAAGTTATTTTATTCGATTCGGCGTATGATCCCATTTTTTGGAGTTGAGTCGAGTGCATGCAAATCTTAAAAGTTCCATTTTGTTTATTTAACCTTCAAGTCAGCTTATAAGACAAGTGAATGAGACTGGGAAGAAAAAATTGTGAAATGCGGGGGTAGCCCTGCGCTGTAATAGACTCGGCAACTAGTATAAATATGGCATATGGTGATGATGATGGAGGTTTGGAATAGATGATCATTGTCAAGTTGAAATGAATGGATTGTCTAGTAGATTGTAATGTGCAAAGCTATTTTTCTGCACATGGTTTTGTGATGGGTCTAATTTACGGCATGATTATGTTACCTGTCTCCACCAAAATGGAGACGAAGAGTCTTTCTCAGTAATAGTTTTTGTGTGTAGTAGTAGTTAATGGCAAAGTAATAATAATGGTAATGGTTGTGTTGTGTGATCAGCAATGTTGCATGCAAATTAAATGCTTACCCTTTCATCTGGCTTTCGTGTGGACAACGAACATTGTTAACTGCTTCTTTTGCTTGGTGATCTGATGATACCTGCCATAACTATCATCATCATGGATCGCTAGCCTCTCCAAATGATCACACCTGACCTCATTTTTCTTAGTTTTTCATCCTCTCTTTTTTCTATTCTCCACGGAGCTATTTTTCAATTGCACTTTTGAACATCTATCCAACTCCTTTGTTTTTATTTATTGCCCAACGTCAACAATGATAGGGATTAGGAATGTAAATATTTTGAAGTTTTTCAGCCTTGCCTCCTTTTGTACACGAGCTTGAAATGGAGTGGATGGATATTATGCGTTGAGGTGAGCTTGCTATTAACTACCTATAATGTTCTTATGCTCATTCCAAAAGATCATGATTATTTTTATTAGGCTTGTTCTTCAAACAATATGTCAGTCAAGTGGAATTAATAGGCGTATCCAGCTAAAAATCAAAGTAGGAAAACATTGAACAAGAGAAATTAAGGCATGTTCCAAATGTACCGACTCCACTGACGCTAGCAATAATGGCAATAAGTACATGATTTTGCTAGTCAGTTGAATTACCTTTTGGAAAGAAAAAAAATTGTTAAAAGTGCCACAGTGAATACCAATTTGCTCTTGGTTGTAACAACATTTTTGTTAAAGATTTACACATGTTTTGCTAAACAATCTTGGTTAGCAATCAAGTGCAAAGTAAACTTTTGGGGAAGAGGACAGGTGCAGTCCTTTAAACATTGCAAAAGTGTGAACCAACCAAGCCAAACCAAATCGTTTCAATTTACATGTTTGCGTTGCGAAACGGAGTACACACCATGTAATTTAGTGGCTCCTCCACCTACAAGTCTCCAATATAATGGTGGCTAATTTTTTTATGTGCGGAAGTAATTATCGGTTGTTGCCATTTGTCACCATTGAATAATGGCCCTTGCAGTTGCAGCAGTGCTGGGCTTAAATTGAAGTGTAGCTTTGCTTCTGCGATTGCTGCTAAAATACGTATTTGATGGGGTATTTTTTTGTAATAAAACTTGACTGTGACTTCGTAGAAGTAATATGTAGTCAAAGGATTCTCTCGTTCATCTATCTCCATACCATATTTGGACATGGGATAATTACATGCTACTGATGTCTGAGTTGCCGATATAAATGCTTTTTGTTGCAACTCTGAACTACTACTGTGTTTTGGATGGGATTCGATTCGATTGATGTAAATCTCCTCATTGACAGACACTTGATAGCTAGTAGACTATATACCCGTAGGCATTTCACTTTAGTGCTCTAATAGATAGCAACGCCTGTATATTATCAGGTTTCAGAAGGGACGAAAGTTTTTCAGATTACTATTCGGTTTCTAAAAAAGAAATCATGATAATATGGTTTTATTGGTGGTGCACTTTTCATGAATTTATTATCGTCGAGTGAGAATCAGGGTGCCTCAAATTATAGCTTAACAAGGATACGCATCAATCTAGATTTACGGCAGGGAAAATAGATAAACAACTATCGGCTTGTGTCAAATGCTCAAAGTATCGGATACCTCATAAAAAAATGTACACCTGTAGATCAAAGTCTAAGGGTGACCATAATTGAACTGACGACCAAATGAACTGTAAAGGTGGCAGTTTAAATAATTGTATAAACAGCAAAGGTTTCTTGTGGTAAATAAAAGCCAAAAAGTATTTCAGCTAATCTTTCATAATTTATTTTAGGCAAAGAGAGTGGTTGTAAAATCTGATTGTCTAAGTTATTAATATTATTTGTCAAAATGTAGGATAAATCGTTTACATCATTTCGAAACGAAAGCATAGGGCAAACTTTCAAGGTTATTGTCTATCTTCAGCACAGTTCTGCAGTTCTTCCCAACCCATGTATCAACTTTATTTTCTTATCTATTTCTCACGAATCTGACAAATATCAAAGATGCTCCCTCATTTCATTGTCTTCCCTTCTATTGTCACGCACAACAGAAAATATATACAAGAACTTGGCGCAGTTGCACGTATTCAGTTTCGATTGCATTTGTCATATGTAAAACAAAAGTGCGGTAGCAATCATGGCTGCATTAAAATGCAACCTTACCTGCTTCAGTCACAAGACACAAGTTTATCTGATAAAGATTGCAGCTTCTCCTTGGAATAACAATAGTTTTCATGCGCAATGCATTTTGGATATTATCATCATCACATGCCCAAAAACAACCCATGACATGGTTATACCTCCGATAAGTTTTACTTTCAGCTTCAACTTCTCTCTCCCAGATTTTTCTTAGTTTATGATTAGATAAGATAAACGCTCGTTACTTGCTCTGGCTGATTGAGGTCCTGGTGTGCTGTGAAAAGGCGGTGGGTTGTACACCCACCAATCACCTTTTCACCTTTGGCTTTAACGAGACCATACCATAAACTTTTCATTCTTCACTAAACTAAGCCTAATTAATGATGATACATTGAGCTTCAGCTATTGTACACATAAGAAAGCATTTGACAAGTTGGATGATGATCAAAAGATCCCACGCAGTGTATCTTGTTGATTATATTATCAAATACGGAGCATCTTCTGCTCCTTCATTGAGCAACTCGGATTTAATTAAAGACAACCAACTGACCTTGGTCTTGCCCGGTGATACAATGTCTGCCTACTTTTATTCTCTGACTTTTTACCGCTTTTGGCAATGTTTGATTTTGCTTTTGAAAACCCATCCAGTCCAGTCCACCCAATACTGGGCTTCAAATACCAATTAAGGTAATTAAAGTTGAGCTTTTATGTTGCCAAGAAATGTTTGCGTCATTTTCGTAAGCTTTTGCTAATTTTCTATGCATAATTTTCCAGATTTAACAAACGAGCCTGATTTACAAAAACATTTTTCACTGTCGGACTAACTTGATTTTTGCTGAATCCAAAATTACTTACATTTGGTAATCTATTATTGCCAAAACGAGTTATTGTTAGCATTCAGAAAAAGCTGTTGGCCTAATCGACCACCATTCATCATGGGCTCAAAGCAGAGTGTCTTCACAGAACAAGAAATGGATGATTACTTGGATTTGACTTTTTTCACAAAGAGGGAAATTGAACTGTAAATTGTGATTTTGAATTGGCTCTAACGAGCAAACTTTAACAATTTACAGAAAAACAAATATTTATGTTCATTTTGACTAAAAAAGAATTCTTTGCATATATATTTGTGCTTGCAGCTGCTACCAAAAGTTCAAATCCCTCTCGCCAGAACAGGTCTTGAAGGATCGGGAAACAAGACTTCCTATGAAAATGATTTTAACAATGCCCGAGCTCAAGGTGAATCCCTTCAATGATCGCATTTGCAAGGTATTTAGCTCCTCGGAGGATGGTGACCTGACTTTTGAAGACTTTCTCGACATGATGTCAGTGTTTAGCGAAGATGCTCCCGTCTCCGTGAAAGCAGAATATGCTTTCAAAATTTTTGGTATGGAAGTAAATATTATGCTGTTTGATTTTTAGATTTTCTTGTTAGATTATGATTTGATACAACTTTGCAATTTAGACTTTGACGAGGATGACATGATGGGGCCAGAAGACTTGGAACAGTTGATAAAGAGACTGTTAGGGGATGAAGAGCTGCATGCCCGAGATATTAAACAGCTTGTTAAGAATCTCACAGCCGAGGCTGACTTGGATGATGATGGTCTTCTATCTTTTGCCGAGTTTGAGCATGTTGTTGCAAAATCCACCGATTTTGTTCAGTGAGTTTTTTTCTGTGTAATTATTATGGATTCGGTTTGTGATTTGAATTCCACAGGCTACAAAAACTAAAGCTTTAAAACTTGATATTTTCTCAGGGCATTTAGAATGCGACTTTAATAACCGGCTGCTGGTTCCTAGTCTAACTAAACACTAATTACATGTGTCGTTTTTTCAGCATCATGGGATTCCATTGTATTCAGATTTGCATATATTTTACGATTATTTCTTCCAAGTAAAAAGTTATTTGTTTGAATAAATTGTTGAATAAAAACACTAATTTGCCCTTGCCAATTAGAATATACGTTCAAAAAGTGCCTTGTTAGATTTATTTCTCCTACTAAAATTCATTAACCTCTGAAACTGCTTTCAAACCATTGTTTCGACCATCAAATGTACAATGTGGTTAAGGCTCACATAAATCTTACTATATATATTAGTTCTAAATGTGCGAACGCAAACGAATATCAAAAGCTGATTTACCAGTTTTCCCTTTAATGATTCTGATTTCACTGGAAGTCCTAAAACTTAATTTATATATGCCCATTGATAATGGATCGATTTCAATTTCCAACGAAATTGTTATCATTACAAATTACAACAATGCTTGCATTTTACAGTTTCAATTTTTTGGACACAATTCCAAACTTTTGTAATGCAACCAGCTATGCAGCTACATGAAAAACCTATCAGTGTATACAATTTTACTAACAAACCCACAAGAACTATTGGCGTTTTTGTCCTGCATTAATTGTCTAATAACAAATTCCAGTTTATAGTATGACTAAAATACGTGCGAAAAATGTCTTTTAACACATTCGATCGACATTTGTAAAATCCGTGTTAGTTGCTTAATTGATTTCAACACTGTCGCCTCTTTTTCCGTCACATCAAAAATCCATTAGGGAGGTTACAGGTCATTTGAAAAAATAAATCCGATAAGATGAGCATGAAATGACTTATTGACTCATTTTTTCTATCATCATCATTATATTACTTTTTATATAGCTCCATTTCATTCATTACTGCAGCAATGCCCTATAATAACGATATCAAATCGCTGTCTAGAACCCACATCATAATATTTATTATCCACCTCGTAAATAGTAAGTGTGGGTTTGTCGTCTGTGTGGCCTTGATAAGAAAAGACACTTGTGTAATTCCATCATAAACACAGAAAGAAATACAAATATCAAGGCATCATCATCATCATGAAGAAATTTAAGTCGTAATAAAAAATGTGTTATAATAGATAACGGGATAAAAATGGGAGAATGGTTGATGGTTAAAACGTAATTTTTGTGTCATTTTAGCTCGTTAGGTATCATCAAAATGGGTTTCTCGAAAGGAACCTTGTATCATATCATTATCGTTATACATTTCATCTCACACGTTTTGATTTGAGTATTTTTTGGAGGATGATGCTATGTGGAAAATATTTTTAGAGTGGCTAGATGAGTTTTTCTAGCTGGAGTGAATCATCATAACCTTGTGTTTGTTAATACTGATTACATTATACATGACATGACAAAAAATTATAAATTTTAAAAGACAAGATCTCTCTAGTGCATTCGACATTACAGGGAATGTTTCTGATACGTGAAAGACCCCAGGGATCATATAACACTGACATTAATACTTCACAGATATGTATATTCCTTCAACTTTGCTCAAAATTTACTTACTTCAGTTCTATACAAAATGATTAACCACTTTCCGATTCCGGTAATGCACCAGAACCACCAGTAATTTATCTACTCTCAGGAAAAGACAAGGACTCAAATCGTCATCCATCCTTCAACCCGAGACATTTTAGGGAAATGATCATCATATATTTAGGCATACCACACTATCGTGTATTTAAAGCATAAACCATTTTGATTCACTTCATGTTCTCATTCACATTTAACTTCCTTATTTACTCTTCCTACTCTGATAAAAGTGATTTTAATGCACTTAGCCTAAAAATAAACAGCTTTTCTCATGTGTATATGAATCCCTAAATGATTATGGGATGGGAAAGTGCATTAAAAGTAGGCAAATGGCTTGGTAAACAATCAAGGCAGAGTCGTTAAAAAGAAATACGGAGCGAAAAATAGAAAAGGTTTCCGTCAACGTGTAAACATATGCATTTTTAGCTCACGCCGTTTTTCCGGTTGTTCAATACTTTGTAAGTTAGTGCAATTACAGACATACTAATAGAGGAATAAAAGAAGACAAAGAAGCAATGATCTATTCATGAATAAATATTAATTATAAATCACAATTTTCACACTGGCTTCAAATAGTTACAATGTTCAGTTTTATTCCTTAACTTTTGTAAAGTTACTTTTCTTCCTAACAAAGCCAGGTTGATATCTTTCACTCAACCTTCTTTAAATAAACATTCGATCGAGTGTTCCGTTTTATCATTGTAATCATCGTGTTCTCTCGGACGGAAGAAAGGTCGTGTAGTTTTATAATGTAACCTTATTTGATAGATGACTATGATTTCATATAAAATTGGTGGCTGATGATTATGATGATATCCATTTGCATTCAAAATGTATATTCGTTATTTTTCGTCTCCTACTTCTCGTCAGTCATAATCACAAACTACTCTCTGTTGTTAACTGACAAAAGATTACTATTTATAATAAATTTACTTTTCATTTCGCCAAACAGAGGTGCAGCAGCCGTTTTATCACAAAATTTTCAGCAAACATTCATCCATTTTTCCTCTATGTGTCTACGCTTAATCCAAAAAGCTTAAATCTTCACGTTCGCTTAATTCATTCATCTCAATCACCCAGCCACACTCGTGCTGTTACAGAGAAGTCGAGTTTGAACAAGAACAGCTACTTGCTGAGATTTTTTTGCTTGAGTTAAAATTGTATAAACTGTCCCGTCCGTATGAATCTGTAAAAGCTCATCTTAATCTCATATTCTCTTCAGCTTGATACGTGCTGTCAGTACAACCGAGATGATGATTATTATCATCGTGCTTAAATCTCATTTTATTCCATTCACATTCCTCACAAAATCCACTCATTAGCCTTTGCTCATGCATAATGTGAATTTTACCTTGGTAAATTCCATTTTGCTTCCTGAATCCTAATCTTTGCAGTTCGACAGAAGAAAAGAGCCCTCACTTTACCACACGCATGCTTTCAGAAGAAGATGAGAATGAGGTTTATATACAATGTTGAATTGTATATGCTCGTCCATAAGTCATGCTCCGTTATATTATGAATTTGACTGGTGAATACGGAACGCACCTTCACAATCCCAATTTTAATTTTTCAACCATGTGTCTCTGCAGCTTTCTATTATTGTGTGGAACTTGTCTCAAATCCAAAATGTTATGAATGTGTGTGGTTTTGCTGAGGTACATTTTGCTCTTTACAACTTTACTACTACATTTCACTAGTTTTATGCTCACACGCATAATTTTATAGTGCACGTCTGTCACTTTTATGATTCAGCCAGACATGTACAATATAATATTTTTGACTTGAATAAAAAATTATCTGTGGTTTGGCTCAACTGGAAGGAAGGAGCAGCGCAGTATACTAAAAACTATGTTGTTACAGGTTTGTAGATAAGCTAACTTAAAAATTTATTCGGTTTACTTTGTTCACGTACAAGAAAAGTAGAGAGAGAGACATGTTGGCATGTATTATTGCGGGTCTGCCTACGCTTGAGCATAGATTTTTATTGGTACTTGACTCACTTTGACATACAAGAAACAAGACTTGTGTAATATGAACGGAAGCATTCATTGAACTCACAGTCATTCACTTTTTACGCTGTTTTTTTTCGTTGTAAAAAGAACAACGTTGCTTGATATCTTGTCGCATGTATGATATCATATCGTAGAGCTTTGCTTACCTCGTAGAGGCAGCGACTCCTTTTTTAAAAGCTGAATTTGCAAACATGAAAACATTGGTTGGATTGGATCCTCGTGGGTTTGCATATTATTGTTGCTTGAATTAAACCATGAGACCACTTTAACGTTTTTCTCCACGTGCTTGTGCAGAATGTAAACGGGCTTGTGCTGACAAAGTGCTTTAAACTATAAACATACACAAACATTCCGGAGCTCCAAGGGTTTTTTGCTGGAATGATGTAGGTTTACGGCTTCTCATTTTGCAGAAACGATTCACTTTCCTATCTGCACTTCCGGGTTTACTTGAGTTTTGTTTTGTACATTTTGATATCTACGCTTCAAACTATGTTTTGGGTTTGAAAGTGAGGAGTCGTTCCTGAATGTTTAATTAAGAAATTATCATCTACTGAGTTTGAATTTGTAAAAAATATTACATTGTTTGCAATTGAATATGGAACATTAATACCTAATGAGAGAAAAAGAAAAAAAGAATCTAATCTTAATTGGAAATTTATATCTATAGCAAATATGTTAAAAGCTTGAAAACGCTGCAAAGATGGTTTGGCACAAAAACTTTTGTAACTTATTCAACCGAACTCAGTCTCAGAACCAGCGATTGTTTATGAGAGGTTGGGTCAAAGACACAATTTAGGGAATATAACATACCGTGAAGAAACCGGATTAATTTTTCAATCACCACTGTCTTCGTAGACAATTACTTGTCAAATCTATTATTAAATTATGGCAATTCTTTTCCTAAACTTTTTTCTGCCCTTCAGGTCGCCGGTATTTAGCTGAGCAAAGTTGTAAAAATATTGTTTCACAGAATCTCCTCTGTGCCAATAACATTCTCAGCAAAACTAGAAATGGTCATAAATAACCTTTAAGAATTCAATTTGCAATGGCTAAACTCTTTGCGTTCAGGTTTCAAATGTGGAATGAATGGAATGCTCTTAGCACAAATAGTTTTCAACAACTCTACAACATCACAAGACCAAACGTGACGAGACGATAGCTAAATTTGCGAATCATTTATGCGAGGTGGTGTCTGGTGTGGCGAAATTTTATGCCCGCATATTTTGTTACCTTAATAGATTCATCAGTATTTGCAAGTCACAACCTGTTTACCACCAGTGGATGAATCGAACATGTTAATTTAATCTTCATGCATAAATTGTTTAGGCCTGAGATTCGTCCTAGTATCATGCGGTGGCAATGATGATTTGTGAATTCAAGCCAAGCGATGACATATTGATCAAACTTTTATGTATTTCAGCTTGTCTCTGTAATCCGGATTGAATGAAGCTATAATAATGAGGTACCGACCAACAACTTTGCAAACAATGCAGGTCGAAATGCCATCCTAGAATACAATAGCCACAAGGCTTAATCGAAGACAATTAGTGCTTCTTGTTGAAAACAAGCTCATAAATTGCAAAAAATACGGATACAATAAAACTTCTTTATGTGGTATGGTAAATTTTGGCCAGAGAACTACCAAGGAGGCGGAATCTTAATACAATTTTCCTACTTTCCAGCAGTATCATTTATTTGGGGTGATTGTCACCGACAACTTCTGTGAAAGTCCCTTGGCGAATAGATGATAAAATCAGGTCGTTATTTGTTCGGAGAAAATACGGTCGATAGAAAACATGTAATAAATGGGTCTACCTAAGCATGTTGACGTCGGTGACAGGTTTTTACGTATTACTGCACAATTCATTTTTCTACTTTATATCCATTTTTATAACCTATATATGCACAGGTGAAAATCATGTAGTTCCTGATATAAATGTATCTTTTGTGTAATCTCACAATCACATTCTAGAGCTTTTCCCCTGTCATCATGGCGCTTTCACAGCTCACTAAAATCGCAATATCTTAACACATCTCCACTGTATCTGATTTACCTGGGAAAGTTCCGGAGACGGGAAAATAGCTGGAAGAAAAGCCCAATTGTGAACTGTGTAAGGTACAAGAAAAGTATGACATCCATAATGCTATTATAACTTCCTCTCCCGACTTAAGTCTGTCCTGACACAGTTTCCATCATTTCATTTCTTCAATAAACGAGCTCGGTGAAGCTTGAAAGCTTGTGTGTATGATGATGTATGGTAACAATAAAGAAAACTATTCTTTACGACTTTTCAACAGCCAACCTTTTGTTGTACTTTTGCATGTACAGGAAAAAGTAGAGATTCCTTCCATCTCCATTGTATTCCCAGGATTTTGTTCATATAGGAAGCGGTAAAAGCTCTTAAGTGGCCATTTCCCTTTCTCTTACACAATTCTTTTTATTTCCAAAAATAAAGTTACGTTTCCTGCCTTTTACCATTTACCGGTGCTTGACTTTCCGCACGTATTTCATTTCGAGGAAGACTTTTGAGCTAAACTTTTTCCGCTGTGGAGGTATTTGCTTTTTTCTAATGATCCACAAACAAAAATCGTACATAAAATTGCTAAACATACAAAGCACGGATACAGTCCCACAGTTGCTCCAAAATGTTCAAGTTTTTCTTCGTTTATCTAGTTTCTTAGCTTTTGGCAAGTTTGTTTGGTGGAGATCTGGTGAAAATGCGGAATTAATGTGTTTCAATGAGACTTTTTTTGCCCACAGTCTGAAACAGGTCAGTCCAGTAAACTGTATCATAACTTTCCACTTAAAGCCTCTTGGAGAGAAGAGAAAAAAGTAGCGAAACAGCATTTTTCACAGTTTTACAACTCGACTCTACTTGAGAAAAATGAGAGTTTCTGCTTAAAAGGCAAAAAACGCAAAGTGAATTTTTAAAACGAAGGCATTTGCGAACCAAATAAGTATCTTGTTGCTTATCATAAATTTTCTTTTAAGCTCCCGCATTTTCACTTGTTGTAAACTTTTCTGTATTTTTAAATAGATATATGATAAGATACGGGTTGTCTTCATTCGCCTGCTGCTTCTGCATAGAGAAGGATAACTGCTAAGCGGAGGGCTTGTCATTTAACTACATCCGCCGGCCGACTGTCTACCCATTTCAACTACTTTGCTAGACGGTATGAACAATAAAAATTGCAGAAAAAAGTTTATAATGCGGAAGTTATGGGTTCTGCTGGTGTAGTTACCTATTTTATTTTAAAAGTGGTTCCATTACTTTAACTTACTTTGAAACTCAACTACAAGACAACTACACACATCAGAGGACTTTTAAGGGAATTTTCTTTCAGTGTCTAGAGGTTTTTGACTAAGAGTGAAGTGTCCAGCACAGCCCGCATTGTTTCTTCGTCTTTGTGGTTTTCGCATAAAAAATTGTTGCTTTAACTGCTATCATTTTTCGACATTCATTTGCAGTCTACATATCTAGTGATACACCCAAACCAATTTGTCATGCACCTACTTAGAGAATAATTTTTTATTCGGAATAAATTTGATTTTCGGACGTATAAACAAAACTAAAAAATTTCAAAGTTTACAATGATGGACGTGATGGACGTTACCTTGTAGGTACCCAACTAGCCGAGATAATTACTATTGTGTTGTTCATAAATTTAATTTACTCCAACTCACAACAATTATAATTTAATTTTACGCACCCGCATATACCTCTTTCAGAAATTACCTTTAACTACTGAATTAGACGATTCTTAAATTTTTTAAACCCTCAAAAGTAGCTATACTTTATAAAACTGCTGTATTCCTATTTCTTCAGGAGTGTGCCAAGTATATTGTATGTTTGCGTTGTTTCTCCCCATTACCAGTAATAATGCAATATACAATACTTAGCTGTTTACATTTTACCAGATTATGGCTCATACCTTAAAAAAGGTATATAATGATACTCACGCATTACATTAAGCAGGAGAGAGAGAAAGTAATGAAGACTTTTTTATGTGAGCTTTTTCCTCATTGCTCAAGTAATTTATAGGTTGCACTGCCTACTCAACCTGTCAAGGAAATGAGAGAGTTCTTGTTTCCAACACACTCCTGTTTGGAAGTTGGAACTGACACGATATTATGTTAAAGGTAACAATACATAACCAAACGGTTTTTGAAAAAAAAGGTGTTGCTAGCAAAAAATATCCAAGCTTTGCAAAAAACAGCTACCCCACCAGCAGTCAGTTCCTAACCACCATATATCTTGTTAGGATTGGTATTAAATGTAAGTGAAAAACCTTTTTGGCATCATGACCATGAATTTCTTTCCACCTTGTCGTTCGCTTCATTCCACACGCTACGCTCGTTCCAAAATCCCCGAGAACGAGGAGAGAAAAAACGCTTCACTTCTCATTCTCACCAACTTTACACACCCATTCCTTCCGTCTTTTTTGTGGCTCTCGCACATACAGATATCAATGTGAATAAAAGGAGTAATATTACAAGTTCTCACTTACTTTTTTGACTTCCAGCGACGCTTAATGGCTCCAATCATTTTGGCTGCTTTCTTCGCTTAGCGTCGATACAAAACTGCAATAAAAATCGTTGAATGTGGATGGAACGGTTGGTTAAGTTTGGTTACAGGAGCTCCAGTTATTTTTGACTCTTGCTGACGATGAGGTTCCTCTTGTTTTACAATACAAAAAATTAGAGTTTCTGGTTGAGATTGGAATTTAAATCTCTTTTTCCAGCTTGAAATGCATATATCTCCGCACTTTTTTAGGGGCTGACGTCAGTTTGTAAATAGAAAACCTTGTTCATTTTTCTTTAGTTTTGTAAACATTACTTAGTTAAACACATATACACACACTCACACTTCATTCCTTCCCAAAGTGTTGTTGATGAGACACATTTATCGAGACAAATTGTTTTTGTTTTACACTCTTCGAATTCGATTACTTGTTCACAGACAAGGAGGCTTTCAAAGTATGCTCTTCATGAGTACTCTACATTTGACATTGGAAACAGGAAAGAAATCTCATGTATAATTCTCATGAGGATCATTGGTTGGTGATGATGTCAGCAGCTCATCCCACGACTGTCTCATCTCTTCACTTCCTCATTATCAAAATGATTACTATTTTTATTAGAAATGATTATGATTATTAACATGTCCTTTTTTACTTTGTAATAATCATACGAGCATGTGATCTGACTTGATACTCAACTCCCGAGCTTTTGTGTAGGAGGACATAAACAGCCACTTTTTTGTCACCTAACTTGTCAAGTCAATGCTACAAAAAAAGTTAGTCAATTGCAATCTCACTCTGAAAGGTTGATTAGCACTTTTGGTCCTTCAAATCTTTTAGCATACTTATCATACGGTTATGCACATGATGTGATAATACAAACGTGAAGATTTCCTCGTTTACCTAAATCTCAAGTTTGTGGGCAAACAAAACACACGTATGTTTGTATACAAGGGAAGAGAATGTGTCCCAAAAGTGAATTTAAAATTTAAGGAGCACAATGAGCAATAAAGAGAGTTTCGTTCCGTCTTGACTTCACACATTTCCAAAGTTTTTCAGGAAACTGCTGAGCCAAGAAGTTAAATCAGCGTCGTATTATTATCCTTCGTTTGAAATCACACAAACCAAGACAAGGTTTCTTTTAAATGGTTCCCAACTACAAAACTAAATTCAACAAATGGTGCACCAATGCTGCCCACCGACCTCATATCCTCGAGGATATTTAGTTCGGCTTGTGGTACTCCCTTCCTTATATGATATTTTCATGTCCTCTCATGCTACTTATTGAAGAGGAGCTTACAAGTTCCATACATTTTAACCAACTTCGTAAACTTTTATTAGCATTAGGATAAGTCTCTGGAGGATAACTTGGGATAACCAAAAAGAAGGGAAAGTCAGACAATAGTCATAAAATCCGCTTATTCAACAAAGACAAAAACGAATTTGAAGAGGAAAGAAATTGTGCAAGGGGACATCAAACATGTGACGACATCGACCTATACCAAACCAAACCAGAGAGGTTTTCACTGCGGGGACAAGGATTATATATGATGAGCTCAAGGAGAAATGGGGTAAAATGGTTAAAATTTTCGTATTCCAGTTAAAAACTTTTCTATTCCTCTTATTTCCAGGATTAACACGCGGAAGGAAGATGAGAGAAGGTTATTATGCGTTTCTTAACGAAAAGCTCTTCGTGTTACTTCCACTGCTTCGTTTGTGTGAGTATCTTGTTTGCTTCTCTGCTTCATGTAATAGTCATAATGGGCAATTTAGGAGACCTTTTTGCATCCAGCCACCTTGTTTTGAATTACTCCAAATGGCCAACAGCGGTGAAGTGGGGGTTGTAAAAAAAATGTGAAGATGAAAGGCAAAAACAGATAAATACGTAAAAGCACACTCAAGCTCCAGTGAGAGAAGACAAGTAAGTTGTTGCTTGTGAAATCCTCCTCGCCAAATATTCCACTTTTTAGCCTCAGGTGCTAAGCGTCTTCCACAATCTAGATTATAGAGGTAATAAAGAAAATGAATATTAAATTGGGTGATAGTTCTTCTGGGTGGCAATTTCTATCCAAATAGCAAAAAAATACCAGGTCCAACCACCTTTCCTTTCCCTTTCTTTACGGATGCATAGGCAACTTAACAACCAGGCAATTTAAGCACTTTTTTTAACTTTTCAAGAACTCACTATAACATGCCAACACACGTGGATTCAATACGAGTTCCTTTGCCTTTGGAAACAAAAGAGTTTTCCAAGGAGTTGAACTCATCTCCTCTTATTTCCCCTTGTCTAATATGCAAATGTTCTTTTGCGGATCTACTTACCAGCTTTGACACAAATGACAAAATGACACCTAAAACCATGACAAGTGGTGGAAGAAAGAGGAAGAGAGAAGAGGCATCAGATTGATGCTCACAAACAGTTATAAAAAGAAAATAGATACCTGCTAGAAATGAATTCTCTGCCATCATGCATGTCAAATCACCTCTTGTAATTTTTCAGTCTCCATTGTTTTTAAAGTGTTATCTGTGCACTCTGCCATAAATATGTATTTTGATCTTATGCTCATCAGTGGAATTACAAAGCGTGTATTTTTATTGCTACTAT
This sequence comes from Orchesella cincta, assembly GCA_001718145.1. Lineage (NCBI taxonomy): Eukaryota > Metazoa > Arthropoda > Collembola > Entomobryomorpha > Orchesellidae > Orchesella > Orchesella cincta. The sequence goes on along the minus strand of LJIJ01000272.1, from coordinate 22,851 downwards.
CATCATCAACATCATGTAGTTAAAAATGCATGGGCATGTGTAAATTTTTTTGAATAACTGATTGTGATATCTTTTCAAAAACGCGTACGTATTCAAAATCATCATGATCCTGCTGAGAGTTTGGGTGACGGTGGGTGGCTGATAGTATAGTAATGTAATGGGATGCAATGACATTGTTATTTCAAAAGTGCTTAAAAGAAAAGAAGATGAGATGAGAAACTATTTTCGTTCGTGCTTCAACCATTCCACGTCCCATTTTCACATGGACATTTAAGGCAGCCCCATAAAACTGAGCATTTATTTATATTTCCTCCCATACAGACATACATTCTACTAACAACACTTCAAAAGATCATGACGATTCTCATCTCATCATGTGAATGATCTGTGTGAAAACAAATGTCGTTCTCATGAGAGAATGACAAATAGATAGAGCACGAACAAGGAAAGGAACAACTGAAAGGAAATGAGAGATGCACAAGAACAAAAAAATGCTAAGCGTTACATTATGCATGAGAAACTAAAAATTACACGTTTTTTTGTTCCAGTTTGCATTCCTTTTGAAATACAAATAGCAAGTTGAATTTAGTGAGTGGCTGGATATTATGCAATGAAATGAAATGCACAAAAGCTTTCTTTACTTTACCACTTATCAAGTATCAGGTTCATCACTCATCATAAAAAGAACAATTCCCTATTACACATGTTGAGCACAGGGTTTAACATTCAAAGTGGAAATGTGATCTTCTGACAACCAAGATCATTCTGTCTGTTACTCTATAACTGAATATTTCTCAAAGTTTTGTTCTCTTTGGTTTTATTGTCGCTTTCATTATTATCCCTATCACTATCAGGTTCTTTCCCCTTGAACCAAAAAGGCAAGTGTGGATGAATGTGTGTAAGTTTCCTGTTTGTGTTTTGATTTACGTAAAAGTGACATGACATAAAGAGAGCTCTCTCAGCTCAACTACGTGTAAGTATATTCATATGTGGCGGAGTGCGTGGGTCGTTCCAGGTGGCAGAGATGATGAGGACGATGGCTTATTTGTGTATCACTTGGGAGCTATTATTGGCAAAGCAAAATCTGATAGTAAAAACTGGATGAAGTTCCAAGGGAAAAGGACAAGTTTGTTGCTGCCTTCACAAAAAACATTGAAGAATCTGACTCACACAATCAGTGAATCAGCTCATACATGCACACATAACAAGTCACATTAGTTAGATCCAGGCTAAAAGCTTCATCTAATGATAATATTCCTGCTGGAGTACTACAAGCAAATAAAACTGACAGCAACACATGCAAGCCTACCAAGTTCACAATGTTATGTAACTTTGAAAATGTGTGTTTGGAGGGACCATTTATGCCATGCCATGTGAACTTATTATGATTTCTATCTAACATAATTATTGTACGCAGCAAACATATACCATTTTCTATTTCTGTGAGGATATATTATATGCTATCTGCTCTTGCTCTCGCTAGTTTTCTCTTGGATGTTTATGAGCAACTTGCCAAAATTCCCAATGGACCGTGCTAAAAGTATGGTTGTTTGTGTTTGAGTGTATAGTTGCAAGCAATATTGTGATGAGGATGATGCATTGAGCTTGCTGGTGGTTTGCTTTTTGTAGCGTTTGTTTGTGTTCATGCTCATTCTTACTTTTAGTTTTTGTGATGGGGATGCTTTTGGCACAGAGAAATGGAAACTACTCATGTCATTCTGGATGCATAAGAAATATGCTATATTTATAATTAGCAACAACGGCAACGTGATCTTTTCCAAAATGATTTTGATATGAGGAATATTGGCAAGTATTTATATGGACTTGGAAATATGGAAGATCAAAATATTTTTTGCGATGAAATTCCTCAACTTCTCTTCCTACAAGGGAAAGGAGTGTCAGTGTCAAGGGAAGAAAAACAAGATGATAGTAAAAAATATGAATGATAAATTCTTCAAAATGTTTATTTTTTGCTATTACCGTCTTGTCTTAAGCTTGGAGAAGGTTTCGTCTTCAGGCCAAGAAACTTAACGTTCACATTGCATTGGTCGGGCCAGGCCAGAGCCTATTTATTTTGGCTGACACTTTTACTATTCCTTTGTCTCTTTTGTCCTCACACAATAGCAACTCGTCGTATATTTTGGAGCTAACAAGATAAATTTTTAGCGACAGACACGTTTTTAAAAAGTCTACATTATATTGGGAACAATCGCTATTGTAGAGTAAAATATAACCACACTCCAACTGTCATGTCATAAACAATCTCTCAGTGGCAGTGGATGTATTGTCGTTAACATCATCTAAAAAATCTAGACAACCGAATTACTCCAGTGGTGTGAGTATTTCTCCTTTGGACTTTGGAACAAATGGCAAGTTTCATTTCCTCATATTATTATCGTCAGTCAAGATGAACGTGTCAGAATCAGATTTTGTGTGTATACACTTTTACGAAGATGAGTCAGTCAACAAAACTTTTCCAGTGGAAAGTCCAATGTTTATGCGTGATGTGTATGTATACAATGGTATACACCCAAATAATACAACTCAAAACTACACGCACAGTCAACTCAACAGACTTCTTACTCTTTCCAGGGCAGACAAGCTGACTCGCCGTCAGTCTGGCTGATAATCACGGAAACGAGAGAAGAATGTTTTTTCACAAACTGATCATGATTTCATGAAGAAAAACGGAGCGTACATATAGAAGCAGCAGCACGGTCAACTTCTACTGGAAAACTGGAGAAGTTGATGAGGAGTCAAGCTTGTGTTTATTCTATGGAGCTGATGCTGCTTCTTCGTCTGGTGAACCCAGGTGATTCTCCACAACATTAGACCGTCATAATAATAACACTTGCTTTACTAAAGCTGCAATGCAAGTCTGCCTGCGCTTCATCTCCCTCAAAAAGTTTTTTTTTTGTTATTGTTGAGGATGCAGAGAAAATTTCATGGAAGGGGAGATGAGTCTACACAGACTGGATCTGGAGGAGTCCCACATTATCTGAAATAGTCAGCTAGAGAGCAGAGCCAGAACAAGACTGACTACCACAAACTATACAAGTTTCAAAGTGAATACTGAAACCATGCACATAAGATGCACTACTGGTGGTGCTCCCACTCTACACATCGATGATAACAAAAATTCTTCTTAGAAAAGTGAACAGAGCTCGTCTCTCCTCCACCACAAAAAGTGTGAAATGCACAAGTACACACGCACGCACACTATATGTATTAAAATCTCCAAGTGGTGGTATTGGCTTGGTAGTTCAGATCTACATACATATACCCAAACTGGCTTGTTGTGGCTGCTCTCAAGTTATCAAGCACAATGCACACACACTTTACCATATTTCTTTCTCCTTTTTTCTCTCTCTCCCTCGACTGCAAGCATGCAAGCAAGAAAGAAAACTGAGAACGTGAACAAAATCGTGCTAACTCTATATCAGAGGCAGAGGCGAACGAAGCAAATGAAAATCCTTATCTTTACGGCTGTCTTAAGTTAGTGGATGCATGCGAGCAAGCACACTCACTAAGCATGTATATATGAGACTTGATATCCTTGCGAAGAAATATTACGAAGCCGTCGTGTCTCAAGTCGAGACCGTGTGCATTTGTATTGCATCTATCTCACATCCCCAAAAATATGAAACCTTTGGCGAGGAAGAGAAAATGCAACGATGCCTTTTTTTAACATTACATAATAGCTGCTATTATTCTTTGCAGTGCAATGTAAACTGGGAGGCTGAAGAAAATGTGCATCAAGTTTTTTAACAAGGCTTGAGAGAAGCAAGTGGTACTGACAAAGTAGAAAGAAAAGAAAGAAGAGTAAAATGTGCATTGTAGTTTCTGTAAAGAATGATGCATGTATAAATGGAAAACAAAGGGAGCACCATGGTGGCTTTGCTATTTTTATGGATATCTGCGTACTATAGTAGTAGATACGCGTAAGACAAAGTATTCGTAAAAAACTCCATGAGTATTTTGCTGTTATTGCACTGCTGCATTTCAAAAAAGCTTAAGGGTTGTTAGAAGTAGTACAGTAGGGTTTCAAATGCAATAACAACTGGATATTTCCAGCTAGCAGTACAGCGAGGCTGCTACTGATGGCCTGTGTAGTTTAAAACATGCGTTTTATATATAGGTATAAACGTTACTATCACATAATATTCGGTAGCCGACATGGACACTATATATTCTGGATTGCATTGCTCACAAAAAATTCCCCTTTTGTAAGGCTCAACTTTTCGGTGTTTTCAACGAGGGTGAACAGTGAACAGCACCGTTGCGTTTTCCTCTTGAATCGTAAGCCTGTCTGTCTCTCCTCCCGTCTGACTGATGAAGAGAGCACAACACAACAACCTTTGTTGTTCGTTTAGGGTATAGTATGCAGTTCCTATTACAATTTTTGTGTACAATAAGGATTTGTAGAGAACTCTGCTAAAAGTTACGAACTGTAATATATGGGAAAAGTTTCATATTTTGTATAATATGTTGTATCAAAGAAGGACTATGTCTGTTATAAACAAAAATGAATACTGTTTTCTAGCGTGGAGAAAATATGAATAGCCGCTACACATACCAAGTACCATCTCTATTCCATAAACAAATGCAATGCAATATGATTCCAAATATGCATGCATTTGCTGCTCCACCACCCGACTCTCGACAGTCGACATCAACTCCTTTCTTTGTTGGCCTAGGCCTTGGTTTCTGGCTTTGACTTTGACTTGGTTGTTAGTGCACGCACTACATGGAGAGTTCTGAAAGAGGATTATTATTTTGGGATTTTCATCGACCGACCAGTCATACTTTGTTACTCTCTCAATGTTAAAAAATTCATGTATACATTCACGCACAGAAAGTTTCCTTATTTCTATTCATGAATCAGGATATTTTTAGGTCTCGTGAACGCAATAAATATATATATACATTTGAAGCGTGAATTAAATTTTCTCTTTTTTTCTAGCAGTATAATATGTGTGTAGGTGTCAGGTTTACACTCTCAAGTTGAGTATTTTATTCGGAACAAAAAAGTTGTAAATTACTTGACAAAACGTTAAAACCTTCAACCTTTCAAGCTGCATCTCTTTCCACTTTGATATGGCATTGTAGCCAAAATTGTAGTTGATTTAATGCATCATGGTACGACGATAAAGGTTAATATTTATAGAGGCTAAGAAATAATATAATATGTGTGTAGTGCTGTTAGTAGTGTGTGTGGACACGATAATTTTTCATTCATGCCTCTTTTCTTTGAAACCAAATAAAGCATGAAAAAAGTACATGTTCCTTTTCCTCCTGATATTTTTTTAATGTAACACGGATATATTGAATGTAAATTGTTAGTAGATCCATATTCATGAGCCATTGTAGTTTATGTGCGTAAAGGTTCTGCCTTCACTTGCGTGGACACACAAGACATGGTTTGCTGTTATTGTAAATTGTGGTTGTATATCAAATCAACCAGCAAATTGTATTCATGCTTTTCTCTCCTTCACGTTGGAAAATAATTCACTCGACCGGCTCTACTGGTTGTGGTGTGGCTTTCGTTCTCGTCTTTTTCCTTCTTGTTTACATTTTTCCACAGCTCCACCCTCACATGCACATGTTCCCATTGTAATGTATCGTAACGTCCATCCATCCGTTTCGTTGTTGTCCATATTCATATCCATAATTTTTATATAGGGGTCTATACACTTTATGCTCGCTTTATATGACATAACCTTCTTGTATACATAATAACAGTGCCATTAAAACTTGCTTACAAAAAAGAAATAAAGACGAGCTTAATAGAGCTCCTTCTAGCTAGCTCTTCGCTTCACTGACTTCTATCCTGGAGAAGTGGATGTCCGTAATAGAAATAGAAGGGCAAGGCAGTGGGAGACTTGATCGACTCAACTCACTGGAGAAAACTTGCACACACAAATATTATGTAATACCAATGTTTTCGACAAAGAAGAAGCGAGATGATTGTGTGCACAGTAACAAGAAGTATGAAGTAGGCGAAGAATATTAAATGCATTCACGGAACAGCTAATGCACTCTATTTCTAGTTGCGCACACTTTGAAAGAAGAAAAGAAAAAAATATAACGACTGTGAGGAAAAGGAAAGAAAGTCATAATCATCTGAAATACACATTACAAGTGAAAAAATGGTATGCATGTATAGACAGCAAAGAAAATTGCAGGGGTACTACTACTACTACTTTGCTTGTGTCATAATCATAATACTCTTGTAAGGAAGAAAGTACAAAGCTACCCTGCTGTATAATGCTCTTTTTAGTTATGCATGGCTTACCTTAACATGCTTACTGTGCTACTTTACACCGTCAACTTCTTTAAAATGTGCCGCAGCCAAAGTCGGAACCAAATTTATTTTTCCTGATCCGGCTTTTACACTGAATAATATTAGATGCTCATGTGTAATTTTATGCGTAAAAAGTACGTAGGCGGAAGTGGAGAAGGCTCCTTTCCTTACAAAAGAAAGTGATGCTCTGTTGAGCCCAGGGAAAAGTTGGCTGAGTGAACTTAAAAAGAGACGGTACACAATGCGTAAAGAGTTTTATTAATATAAACAGGCAAAGTTGGAAGAGAGACAACTAGACGCATAATCATCATCGTCGTCATCATCAATAGAGGAGAAAGCTTAACATCTTCAAAAGTTGCATTCACGTGAGAAAATAAGATGATGCTTATATACAAATACCTATAGTATCTACCTTTCGTTTTCCCTCTAGCTCAACACATTTATATTTTATGCAGAGCTATTATTGTCGAAAGAGTAAGCTGAAACCGAGCTCATCCCATCATGCAACAGAAGCGTTATGCATTTTCTGCATTTCTCATAATCTCTCAGTTTGTTGATGCACCCTACGTTGTTATACCTTAATATTGCTCTTGTGTTGTTGTTGATGATGATGATGATCCGGGGAAGCAAAGGAGGAAAAAGTATTTAAGCTTTGAAGGTAGCAGTTATTGTATGAAAATGCATGTAATAACCCAGAGAGCTCCCAAAGCTAATGATCTACTTTCATCCTCATCTTCTCCGCTCGTTGCTTCACCCTTTCATGCTTAGTTTCCCTTCACTTCATCGTCTTCCCTTTCTTCATTTTCTCCTTTCCTTCAGCAATTCTTAAAGTTTTTTTCCTTCGTAGAATGCATGCTTGCACACAGGTTTTTCGCCCATTATTAACTTGAATCAACAGCAGTAAATTTGAAAGGAGAGAAAGAGAGGTGCTTAGCATCCGCATCGCATCGCTAAAAAGCATGTTTGTCTGAAAAGGGGGTAATGTATGAATGAAATCATTCCCAACAATCTTTCCATGAGGGGAAATTCCTCCTAGTTTGAATGTGTCTCTACTAGATTTGTATCAAATTGCGAATGGTAATAATAATAATGATAGGGAATTCATGGAGCTGGAACGCTGACTACGTACAACGAACAATCATTTAAAGTGAAGTAATGTTTACTCTAAAAAACAAGCAAGGTTTGCTCAAATTCGGGAAAGGTAACAAGCAACTACTTAAGCCAGCTTGCAAGTTAAAGTTGGAGAAAATCTGTTAAAAAGAAACTTTTCAAAGAAAGTAGAAAATTTATTTCTTGATAATTGTACGAACATTTTTCATGCATAGAAATTGAAAATGCTGAATACTCAGACGCTTCTTTGCATGGACATCCGACTGGCAGACTTTTCCTTTTAAATGATTAAGTAAAAATCTTCGACAGCATAACCAAAAGTCTAGAGACGACTTCATTAATAAATGTGTAAGGAGTTATTCAAGTGAAAGCTCTAGTCATCCTTTACAATCTTTTACAACAAAGGCTCTCGATAGCATTGTCATCCTCATGAGAGACTGAACTGCACTGCACTGTTGAGTGTAATAAAAAGTAGCTGTCAAGTAAACGTGTGCACTTGAACACAAAGGCAAAAAAGCATTAAGTAAAATACTTGTTTATCGAAAGGGATTTTCGTCATGCTTGGAAAAATATCAACATCAAAATCATCCCAAAGAAATCACTCACATATTTCCACGATTGAGTCATCCTTTTTTATTGTGGGTAGTGCAAACTTCATAAAGAACAGTGGATTCCTTTCCATAATACTTTCTATTAGCAAGCATGCACGTAGAAACGTTGTAGTTACTTACCCCTTCAGTTTGGTAGCTGGCTCATTACTGCTTTCAGAATAATTTATTAGCAACTTGTGTCAAGTCATACATGACATGTCAAACTTGTCACCAAAGTCATAAAAGCTGGGAGTGAGAGTGTTGCGAGGAGAATGCTTTTTCAAACCCTTTCGTCTTTTCATAAAAAGAGCGAAGCAAAAGAAAAGAGTGTTATATACATGTTGTAAAATTCAACTTTCCAATATACCTATTGAAATGAATAGAGCTCGAGTTCGAAACATGTTCTTATTAGAAAATATATGAATCATACTTCATTCATCTTCACTAATTAAGTCTCCTTTTCCGCTCCCCACAAACAGTTCACATTATCACTCATTATTATTAGCACACGGAGCATATTGTTATTGCTTTTTAGAATCTACTCCACAACGCAACTACTCTAATGAGAGAACTCCTGCTGTGTGTGGCTTCAAGCCATAAAACCATCCATTTTAGGTGATTGCAAAATGCTCACAAAGACGGAAAAGGTTCGATCTCTGCTGCGGTCTGGTGTGAATAAAAGGGGAATGGTAATATTAATACTTGTTTACGACTCGTATCGTATCCATATGTAAAGTTTGCAACAAAAACATATTTTACAGTTTTAACACTTTCCCAAAAATAAAGTGCACTAATAAAGCGCTTCCCACACACAACATGTGCATCTTCATGAATCGGTGCAGTGCAAAGTGCAATGCAACACAAATGGTAGCCGGTGTCAATGAAATGTTTATGTCTATTAGTCCCAATAAGCAGGAAGAGGATTAGAATAAATGAATTCATATATTTTATGAATTGCTTATTGCTAACAAAACCCATTCCCCCTCGACTCCATCCACTTCCCTCCGATTTCATATTATGCTTTTAACACAAACCATTCTATTGTAGATCGTAGACAATAGCAGAGACTAGATTCCATAAAAGTGCATACCTCTACTATAAACAATTAGAATTCAAAATCCTTAAATTAAGATGGTTCCAGAGCTGCAACCGGAGACTCTCTCTGTTGCTACCACCATCACCATACCGGTACGCTCCCTCCAGCATTTACATGATCATCATCAGATACCGAAGCTCTTTAAATGCATGAGAAAAGCAAATATCTGAGGAGTGGATGTAGATGATGTAAAGTGGGAAAGCCATGTGTGCTCAATGGATTTATTTCCACAATTACCTTCAGGTTTCGAAACCGTGGTGGTAGTGGGGCTTTCATAGGTTCTGAATATGCATGCATACTATAAAGTATATACTGGTTGAATTCAAAATAGAAAGCAACACATTTCTCCCTTTACAACCCTTGCTCTTCTTTTTTATATTTTTTATGTGCTTTTGTATTAGTGTTCTCCCTAAAATGTAGAAATTGGATACATATGCTCTACAATTACAGAGAGTGAAATAAAACTGAGCTTGCTGCTACCTCTTTTCCTCTAGAAAAAATCTTGAATGTATGTCGTAAAAGCAAAAAAAGGATTGTTATTTAAACCCCTTTCTCTTTAAAATGTGTGGAGTGGGGGAGAGAGCTACTGGGAGAGTTTTGAAATGTGGATGGAGAGATGAGATATAAAAAAGAATGGGGAGCAGTTGAGTCAGTTGAGTGGTGCAGAAAATAAAGGTAAGTGAAGCCCGAGAACGGAATGAGGAAAAGCTGGGTTGTGCTACTTTTCTTGCCCTTGCTGCTGCTTTGGGTGAGTTGATGTGTGAGAGCTGCATCTCTGTCCAACTTCTACTTGCTGACTGCTTTCTCTTTATCGATTCCAACCGCATATCATTACAACCCTGAGGTTAGGAAAGGAGGAAAGAAAGGATGAGGACATGGATGGGAGACGACGTGAACAGAGCGGAGGAAAAAATATATGCTCACTACCCGCTACTACTACTACTACTATATTTTTTGTGTGCAAGTTTTACTTTGTTGTTTTGAGTTTGTGAGGGGTGGGTGGTGGCGTGGTGCTGCTGCTGTACAATGGGTGCAGAGCAATAAGGCAAAAAAGTTGGGTTTGCTTTAGTCATATTTGGAAGGATGTAGTTTTTTCCTGGAAGAAATGCTTTCATTTCATCAACCTGCGTTAATGTTTTTGTTCAGTTGTGTATATCGCGATAGCGTTCATCCCCCTTCCTTTTCTTGTTGAGCACGTACATATTATAGGCCCAAAATATGTATTGTGAATACATAACTTTTAAGTTTTTTGGAGCCCCAGTTGTTGTTCATGTGGAAGAAATGAAGCCGTAGGATTAAATACTATCCACATGATATGAATTTTAGATGCAGATCTCTATGCGGGGGGTTAATTATTGCCTGTTTGAAATTCAACTATTTTCCCCTGTTTCATTATGATGAGATGAGACCAGCCATGTAAATGGAGGCCGAAAGGCGCAGAGGCATCGGCTTTCGTAAAATTTGAACTCTGGGGAAATCTGTCCATTTTCATATTTCAGAATAGACAAATAGATGGATAGATTTTATGAAGCACTGTGTTTGCTTTTAAACAATAGTCAATACTTTGCAAGTTTCTATTTGCAAACAAAGTGTTTCGTTTCAGCTGCCGAGGGGCAGTTTTTTGCGAGGCTATTATGTTACAACTGCGTTAGTAGTAGTCATAAGAGAAATTGCAAACTAATGGTAGCAAATGTGCACAATTTTTTTCTAGATTGCCTGATATATTACGAGCGAGCATGTTCCTGTCAAAAACTTCCTTCTCATCACATATGCCAGTCAAATAGAGTGTTTGGGGTATTGGGTAGTTTGCTTTCGGTCGGCCGTTCTCATGCACGCTTTGAAATGGCGATGATGATGGGGAATTTATTATTTTCTGTGAGTGATGGATGTTTCTTTGATATCAGCCTGCTTGGTTTTGTTGGGAGAATAATAATAAAAGGGAAAATGGAATGGGAGATGCATGTTCACTGTCTCTTTAAACTACACACGACCCGTTTTGCCATGCTTCCTTGCACACACTTACTTTTGCACCCTTCAAACCTCCACACACCATAGCCATAGGGATGGAAATGATTCGTACCAAAGGTTAGGGTTGGGCTGGAGGATTGTGTTATCGGTCATTCCAATAACATTGCATAAAGAATGAATGGTTCCGGTTCCGAGGCTTACTTTTTTGTGAGTAGTACAAAAGTAAATGGGAAACCATTTTGAGCTGATAGTAGAAAGTGAAGTCTATTGCTATTCCAAGAAATGAAGGCATTTTATTACGTTATCTGGCTTTTATAGTTTATAGACAGAAAGGGTACAATCATTTCAGGCAGTGTAGTTGCAGTAAGAATATTAGTGGTATGTTGTATGTACACCCTATACTATTATTAACCCCCGCAGGGGGTGAGATGAGATACAATTCCAGTTGGATTTAATAATGGAACCATTCCGGAAATTAGAGGACAACTTTAAAGATTGAACATATATGATTTAGATGATTATTTTCACGTTTCAAGATTGGACAAATGTACCGATATTAGTTGTTAGCTGCCGATTTGACAGTTTTATGTACCTTTCGTGTAATCGTAATCATATGAGCTCACTGAAACCAGAATCATTAGAAGAAATGCGATTTTTTTTTTGCTTTACGTTATGTGATTGGATGACATTGGCCACAGTTTATTGTAATTTTATTACATATTTTAAATATAAAACATTCGATTATGCAGTAGTCAAGTTATAAAATAAATTTAATTTGGAACAATAAAACGCTTGTCGACAGCGTGGTAAAAATAAAACTACAATCAAGGCAATTTCGAGCTGATTGAAAGTAATGAGAAATTTCTACTTTTCAAATGGAATCTTTTTTCGAATTAGAGGGCGGTGACATATAATGCCTTTTTAACGCTACGATTTCTAATGCATTTAGATGATTATTTAGTGACTCATCATTAGCGCCGTAATTTCCATGAACCCACTTCCTCAAAAGTTCGATATATTTGAGCGCATCATGAGTGCTGATATTGTTATCTTCACTAGTAGAAACATTCGGAAAATCGGGTTGAGGCTGAGGTGGGACTTGAAGTAAAAAATTGGAGCGAGGTGAAGAAAAATTTGACTGCATAATCTGAACATCTTGCCTTTGAGAATCGTAATTTTCAACAGAAACTGATACTGCTGACGCAGTGGTTAGGAAGAAATCTGCGTAATCGTCTTTTTCGTTTGAATCTGGAGGTTTCACATTCACAGGCGGAACTGTGACAGGAGATGTGGTTTGTTGTTGCTGATTCTGACTAATCGGTGTAATTGAAACTAAGGATTCCGGCTCCGCTGGTATAGCTAAATTTTGAATTCCATGTTTCTTACAAAATACTTCAGTCCACTTGTTAGCTTGAGTTTTGAATTCAGGCTTATTGAACATTTCACAGAGCTGTATAGCTTTATCTACTAAAACTTTTCCATCGACCTGGGTGTTTTTGGATACAGCATCCGCAAACCAAGTGTGAAGGGCTTCGTCAATGTCACTATATTTCTTCCAATGCACTATTTTCGCTTTTCTTTGAGGATCTTGAAATCTCTCAAGTATTTGGTTTCTGCTAGTCCAAATCGTTTGAATTGTAGACTGTGCTACTTTCAAAGCTCTGGCAACATTGCTTTGCGTTTCTCCTTTTTGTATTCTTTCGATTATGCTGACCTTATCATCAAGTGTAATTGTGCGTCGATTTCTTTGATTTGGATTCTCTGGTATATCAATTTGTCCCAGGAGATCTACAAAAAAAATAGCACAAAGACAGTAAGAATTTTCTTATAAAAGTTACCTACAACAATCTGTGGCAAGTTTACCTCTTCCGGTGGTTGTGGATATGTTCTGCCCCTGGTCATTACTCCCTGGAATCTGTGTTACTAATTTTTCTGTGCAAATAAAATATATAATAAAACCACTTTGAATAAATATCGAATCGGAGTAAATATGCATGAATAAACTAACTTACGGGGATCTTCTTCGCCCAGAGTAGTTCCCAACTGGCCAACTAAATTATGCCTAGCTAAAAATTTAACAACCCATGTAATAGTAGAAGGCGCAGGTAAATCTTGAGAAGTGGCATCTTTTTTCCGTAGAAGCGTTTTGGCTTTGTTGAGTATCATTCGGTAGTTAACTCTCACTCCTTGCAAACGCAATGCAACAATCCAATCACGTAGATCCTTTTCAATGTGAGTATATTGAGGCTTTCTTCCCCCTCCCCCTCGTCGTTTTCGAGCACCAAGACCTGAGACGACAAGCTAAAGTTAATACAACCACTGTCTGTCCTCCGCTTGTTTCTTATTTATTAAAATTAAAAACAAAGTAAACTACCTACCTTCGTGGATGATTGCTTCCATTTGTTCCTTTTTTTGTACCCATTTTTCTATAGTTCTCTTATGAACATTATATAAAAGCGTTGCTTCGTGTATTGAGTGTTGTTCTGAAAAAGCAATCGCCTGCAGTTTCTCCTCTATCGTGTAATTATCACCTCTTGGTCTTCGAGTATGAACGCCTTGACTTTCAGCCTCTGTCAAATACAATAGGAACCTTAAAACACCATTGCAGAAATTAGTCGTTGTTATAATGTAGAGGAAGAAAGCTACCTATTTTCTCTTTACTCCTCTGCCACTCCCGAACTCTCTTCAGAGACACTGCGAATTTGTCAGCAGTCTTTTTAGCAGAATGGGTTTCAAAATACTTTAAAACTTGCAGTTTAAACTGAACATTGTACAAGTTATTCGGCCCTTTCTGTGGTCCCACAACTTCACTGTCGTCGTCACTCTCTTCGTCCTCATCGTCATCATTTGATTTCCTGGATCGTTTTGAATTGCCTTTCATCCTTTTTTGAGGAGGCTTAGAAGAACTTTTTCTTGGCCGTTCTTTAGATCTCTTCTCAGCAGAAGTTTCATCCCTTTTCCGTTTCCTACTGGAGTCTGCCACCTTCTCCTCTTCACTAAATAACAAGTCATCGTCCTCCTCTCCTGATGTTGATTCTTCTTCTTCAGAAGACGAGGATGATAACGAAATATCTTCTTCTTCCTCCTCCTCTTCCCGTTTACCCAAAACCATTGCGAACTCGTCATCTAAATTAATTCCATCATCCTCTTCCTCGTCCGCTTCATCATCACTATGGCTCACTTTGATGAACGTGTGGATAAGACCATTTTCTCCAACAATTTCTTCCACAGGCTCCACTGATGATACCAAGATATCCGACATGGCTGCCAACTGTCAAATTTGTCATCTACTAACAGCTAAATAATTGTACTAAAAACTACTCTACACATACTTTTTTCAATTCTGCTAATTATAATCATCTAAATTGTGAAACTCAAAACTTAACAAACAGAAAGGGGTTCTTGTTTCTCAGCTCACGAATGCTTTCTTACCACAGCTGACCAAATGCATTTTTGCATCGCTTTAGTAGTATTACACAACAACAAACAGCATACATCTCAAAGCATTTCTACTGGCTTTCGTATTCGTATCATACACAGAAGCTAAAAGCATGTTTGTTATAAGGTTCATGAGTATGAAATTGCGTCTGGAATTCTCCAAGACTAACATTTCTGAAGTTGTAATAATACTAAAGTTATAAATATGATTTAAATACAGCTTTATTGTAATGGATGTATGCATGTATACAGTAAAGAAATAGTATCAGCACATTGGCAGTGCATTATGGTATTCATTTCAAACACTTACATTCTTACACCAGTTTACTTGAGTTTACACACTCATTAAAGTACTAGTTTAGATCTCAGATTTTAGTTTTTGTCCAACGCCCTCACAGTTCTACTTAATTACCTTTTTGTAAATAAAAAAAGAGCGTATACATGTTTAAAGCTAACAAAAAATGGTACCCCAGACCCCACATTCATGTAGACTGTACTGATGAATCAATTTACTTACGAAGTTTACTACTATTTACTTACGCTTAGCAAAATCTACCAGAAAGTTCTATTAAGTGGATGTTCTGCACAGTAGCCCTTTGCTTTGAAAATTTCATCAGCTATGGCGTTACCCAAATCGTCTCCGCTAAGTTGTGGTCCTCCAACAATGCAATTCATATTGTTTTTAACTCTAGGCAGGGTAGTAATGCAAAAATACCCAGCGAGATCAACCTGAAATTGGCAAGACTTACGTTGTAGGTTAAAGGAAATTATAATTAAATCTATTTCAAAGGACATCGAATAACACGCTTACCTCCATCTGAGCATTTGGTAATCCAATACAGTAAGCCCTGGATGCTCTGCTCAGAACACAGGTCATGGCATAAATGTCTATAGCAATGTCCGCTATTCTCTGCAGCATTAACTGCTCATTAATTATATCTTTTCCGTGCTTTTGCAGTAAAATTTCAGTTGCAAATTGGAGGCGAAGCACGCTGTATTCAAGGATTTCTGCTGATGACTCTAGTGACGGATGAAGGTGTCTTGACAAGTACAAATCTAGTTTGGGATTATCATTAGTGTGACGATGCCTTTGGAACGTTTTCTTCCATACCAGGTTTGGAAACATGAATGGGTTTCTAAGTTGCTTGACTAGATCCCTTAGGTGTTGACCGGCATGTTTGACACCTAAAAGGGAGAAAAGAGGGGCCAATTACTAACAAACCATAATTTCGGTCTACCAATTACAATGTGTTGTCGTCTAACCATTTAGTGCTACAAGGAGACGTAAAATTTCATTAGTTCCTTCGAATATCGACATAATTCTAGAATCTCTTAAAGCTCTTTCGACAGGGTAGTCCCTCATGTATCCCAATCCACCCAAAATTTGAAGACACTCGTTTGTACATCTATAAACAGCTTCAGAACTGTAAACCTGTTCAACATTGAATTAATTTATTGTATTAAAGTATAAACCCAAACAGTGACTTCGTATAACAATTTGATACATTCGCTTGTTATATTTTCGTCTTACCTTAACCATTGCAGCTTCTTGAGCACAATCCTCATACTGTCCGCCATCAATTAAGCCAGCAGTGGTGTAAGCCATTGCTTCCATAACATAAATATCCGAAGCAATTTTGACAAATTTATCTCGTATCAATCCAAATTCTGATAAATATTTTCCAAATTGTTTTCTGCTAATGGCATGTTCCACCACAAGACCCATCAGTTTCTTCAAACCACCTTTTAAATTGAAACTTATTGTCAACAGCAGTTAACCAAAAAAAAATTTAAATGTGTGAATCAATCATTAAAACTCACCAGCACCAGCGCTGCCCATACTGAACCTTCCACTGTTGAGGATATTCATTGCAATTTTAAATCCTTCTCCTTCTTCGCCCAAAACATTTTCAACAGGAATTTTCACGTTTTCAAAGTGAACTTCCGCCGTGTTGGAACCTCTGATTCCGTGCTTATCTTCAGGTTTACCGTTTGTAACACCACCAAATTTCCTTTCCACCATAAATGCGGTAATAGATTTTGAAGACTTCATCATAGATTCATCCTGCGCGACGGTAAATTAGGTAAACAAAAATGCTCATTAAAGTTGGGTACTTCCTACTTAACAAGTTTAAATTCAGTTGTTGTTAAGCTATCTCACTGCAGTTTTTGCAAACACTGTGAAAAACTCTGCAGTTCCTCCATTTGATATCCAAATTTTGCCACCATTCATTATCCAATGTTTTCCATCCGGTGATAAAACTGCTTTAGTCTGAATTGATGCCGCATCCGATCCACTTGACGGTTCAGTTAAAGCGAAGGCAGCTACCATTTCTCCCGACGCCAGTTTAGGTAAATACTTTTGTTTCTGTTCCTCAGTACCATACATCAGCAAGCCCTACAGACATAATATTCAAAGTTCAGACGTTCTTTCAATTTAATTAAACTACTTATAATACTAAGAAGTATTTAAGTATTAAGTATTGCGTTTTATTCGTCAAACCTTATATCCGATAGTCTGATGAGCGGCTAATGTCACTGCTACACTACCATCCAAAGTAATGATCTCCTGTAACCGAGCGTATTCCGTTGCATTCAATCCTAACCCTCCATATTCAGTAGGAGCTTGCTGTCCATACAGTCCTAATTCTTTTAGTCCTTGTAACACTTTATCGGGAATTTTCGCATCTAGATCAATCTGCTTGGAGTCAACTGGAAAACAAACATCAATCTTCAATACAAGATCAAATTTTCAATGCTCATCTTATTATAAATTCTTCATTTATTACTTTCTTCGGTGAAAAACCTCTCAATCGGCACCAACATTTCGTGCAGCGTCTCATGTCTTTCCTTATCCAGCACTTCCGGAAACACAAGAAGGGATAAATCAAAGTTCCCTACAAATATATCTTTTCCAAACGAGGTTTTGTACTCTTTTAAATCAGACTTTGGTTCCTTAATTTGGGCTTCTCGTGGCTGTTCCGTCCTATCTTCCAAGTTAACACCCTTTTGGGCTGCCGAAGGAGCAGTTTGCTCTTTAGAGGATCCAGATGACATGGAACATGATAAAATCAAGGGATGTCTTCGGGTCAAAGTTGATGGAGATACTCTAACCCTTCCTAAAAGACGGCTTGAAGCTGACAATGTGCTTAACATTGTGATACCAATGTTGAAATTCAACAATACTCTTATCTGGGTGCTTCTAAACAAACAAAAACAAACAAAAAGTAAAATTACACATGTGAACTTCTAGATATAATAAAACAAAAGCTGAGAATACAAACAACGCTTTTATTATGGTTCCAAATATATATTGTGGTACTACTTGCTTTTTTATCAAATTTGAAATTATCTACGTAATTATCAAACTCTTTAAAGTTTGATGATGATTTTGATGCAGCAGTCCTCCTTTTGTGTCAGTCAGCAAATATCCACATCCGCAAGAACTTCTGCCGGCTGTATCCTCAAGTCAGGAGATTCTACCATCACCCCGTGTCCTCAATAGCGATCAACTAAGAAATTTTACTCTTTCATATCTATTTAGTGCATACAATAAAATAATTTCGGTACAAATTTTATTCAGTCGCTATTTCTTCTCCTAGTTAGGATTCAACTTTCTAACTCAACAAATAACGCTGGGATTTTATATGAGACAAAGACAATAAACTGCAATAAAAGGAATAAATTGCAAACAAGCATAACCCAATTTAAAAATTTGGTTCCAACATTTACAGGGATGATGAATCCGAAAAACTTTGTCATTGAATTTCATTCAATGAAAGCCCTAGCTAGTTTGTGTTCATTTTAGTAAATCTTTTATTCACTAGTTAGGCAATCGAACAAAACAGCTATTGATGTGCATTCTTTTGCTAAAACCAACCGATTATTTGTAGGCTAACGATCTTGAAGCTAAAGTTTATGAACCCAGACTACTAATCTTATAAGTATGTAGGTGCATCTAAAATAAACTTCTGATTTAGCTAAGCTTGTGTTGTCAATGTTGTCATCCGCATATTTGAGGTCGCATTTTAAACTACGAAAATCAGAGTGTAGGTGTATATTGCATCCATGCAAAAAATGCAAAGTCATCGTCTTTAAGTTGTTGATATGATCATGATAAGCATTTTGTTTACGTCTTACTTTTTCATGCGTAGAAAAGTATCTATAGTGTAAAACTCCAGACATATCTAAAATATTCATCTCATGTATTCATTGGTGGGTGTCACAACCTCAACATTATAATATTGTCGTACATTGTCAGTTCTTGCATATAGGGAAGATACTACTTTATGGAATTTCTTTATTTTCATATAAATAATATATGGTGACGCCTTATATGTGAAGAAATATTTTATGAAAAGTGGAATAAAGCTTCCCATCATAACATGAAGCGGATGACTTCATTTTAAACAGAGTAATTATTAGTCCGTTGAAATCATAAACATGTACTTCCTACTTTAATACACAAATCATCCTTTCATACTATATCACCCTCTCTGAAAGCTCTGAATATAATCAACTCTTGTTTCAAGACAAAAAAGGATAGATATTAAAAAACTGTCATACAGAGAGATGCACTTGTACAAGACCGTGATGATGTAAAGGTCAGGATGACAAACTTCCAAGAAAATTCCGAGTGAGTACACAACATCAGTTGGTAATATCCGCTTTAAATGTTGCGTGTCTTTTGATATTCCTTATCAAAATTGATGATAATTATGATTATGATATTCAATAATATTTTAATAACATTTAACATGCCATAAGCATATATAACACAAAGGCTCTGCCGCTATGCATTCAACAAGATTTTCCAGCATCCTAACTTACGCAAGCTTACAAGAATACGTTTAAAAATAAAAACTTTCACAACCAAAGTCTTCATCAGCTCTTCTTGTTTTTTAGTCTTAAGATTTTCGTCACATAGTAAGCATGATCAGCAGTATTATATCAAGAAAATCCAGACAGATCTGTAGACATTCATTTTTAGCTAGCAAAGCAATACTGACAGTCAAAGTCAAAACCAAGAAAGAGATTATGTAAGAAAATGGAATTGAAAACATTTTATTCCACTTTTTGTATCGTATTTGTATGCTTCCTTTTAACACCACCAACTTCGGGCTCTCAACCCGAAAATCATGCAGAGAAGCATTTGAGGAAATCGAGGAGGTAATTATTAATATCAGGGAAACTAATATTCTCGTTCATTACCTTTAAGGTTTCTAAAACGTTAATGTGTATGAATTTGTTAGCATCAAAGATGCACTTCCGAAAGATGACGAGTTTTCAAACACTCGAATAATCACTGATATGCGGCACAAGGTATAAATTTAATATACACATCTCCATAAGAAAAGTCAAATTTTCAATACAAGTTTTCATGTCACACTGAAATCCATTCAGATCTTCTCGTTGGAAGGCTCAATGAAAAGAGTAACCGGAGATGTGGATCAGCTCTCAAAACAAAACGAAGATCTTGAAAAGTCGATGCTGGAGCAGAAAACAATAATGGAAAAGATAGATGGAGAATTTTCAGGGTTGCAAAAACTACTTTCAGCACACGGCAACCTTTTGAGTGACATTGAACAAATGAGTAAGTAAATATTGAAATGAGATATTGATAAAATGTTGACTATACATACAAATGTCATCTAGAGGTAGATGATGTAGATATAATTTGCATGTCTTTGTTCCACAGCGAGTCCGGCACAAAATCTTTTCGCTTTATCAAGTGAGTACATAGAGCTTATAGATTTGACTATTATCGTGATATGACCGTGGACCTTTATACAAAATGAAATTGTTTAAAAAGATCAAACTTGTGGCGGAGTTCTTCAAGCCCAGTCAGGCTCAATAGTATTTTCAAGGGGCTCTTCACTAAGTACAACTAGGTATCCGTCAAGTTGCGTATGGACCGTGAGAGCCAACAACCGTGCACTGATTAAAGTTTCAACACATGTACGAAATTTTAAATTACTGATAATAGCTTTTATGAATAAAATTATCAATCAGACAATGGGATGTGCATTCATTGAAACATGTTTGTCGTTTCAGCCTACTTACAGAACTTCATACTCCAGCTACATTAGCAATACATACGTTTTGGAAATCATTAAGCCAAACGCTACCGGAAACGCTAACAGTTCTCAGCCATTGCAGACCAAAATAACCAAGTATGCAAACATACAGAAATGGTATAACTTACCAATCAGTGAATGCTTAAGAACTACAATTAATTTAGTAGCAATTTATTGTGATTAGATTGCAGTCAAGCATGCACCACGTATTCACTGGACCCATTATATTTGTTGTTACGTCCCTGCTTTCTCAAAATGAAATTGATCTTCACTTGCAATTTGAAGGGATTGGGAAGTTGGTCGAAAAAAATACTTTCTTCAGTCATGAGACGTTGTTTGCCAATTCAGGTAATTTTAGTAGCAATGAGCTGGAAACCTGGAGCCCATCCCTTTTAGCAAAGTTGGATGATAATGCCAACTACACTTTGGACTACACAACAATCGTTGTTTCAAATTTTTCAACAAAGGTACATCTTCAAGCAGTAGCTGGAGTGTGTTCCAATGGGGAATCATTTATTGTCATAACTGACGTGATGGAAAATAGCACTGTAGTCACAGAGTAAGAATTTGTAATCATCATGAATATATCAATTGGATGTATATAATCACTCTGTGGTACAAATAAATATTTTTCATATTTGTAGCTGCTGCAAAACAAATTGCAAAGGGACAAACTCACTGATAAATTATGATAATCCCTTTGTCATTCTGATTACCAAAAAGTTCCAACAGCCATTCAATTTCAACTTGACCTGGGAAGCAGGTATATAAGTTTAAAAAAAGTTGAAGTCTGTACTTTTTTTCAAGAAATTACATGTTTTCATTTTAAACAAATACAATTCATTCTCAATTGCAGACCCTCCGTATCCATCAAGTTCCAATTCTAGTAAGTCTCCTCAACTGGTTATTTTGGCAGCTATAGACAATTCGATGCACACATAAAGCTCTCGTATAAATAAATTGAAAATTAAATTGAAAATATTAAACTTAAAATTAAAAGGATCAGGACTAGTCTCACAATGTGGGGAAGTTTTAGGAGGCAGCACCGGAACGATCATGTACAAGCCACACGCTTCGTACAGGAGTTCTGAAAGATGTATATGGGTTATAGTTCCACAGCCTCGTCCAAGATCTTCCATAGTCATAAATGTCGGCACAAACGGAATAGAAAGTACATACGATCACTTGTACATGATGGAGCTAACGGATGTCAACGGAGTTGAACTATCTGACGCTCCCAGAATCACTAGGTATTTTTTTAATAATAGCAACATATCACAAATATGATGACTATTCTGGAAATAAGGTCCAAAATATGCAAGGTAACATTATGTTAACTTCTGGAAATAGATTAGGCCGATATGGGACGTATGAAGCCGAAAGTCGAGAAGTTTACATAGTATTCTACTCTGACTCCTCAGTGTCGGGATATGGCTTTTCATTGACATGGAGGGCAACAGGAGATTTCATTAAAACGGGGAATGATGTATCGACACAATTTACCATCATTAAGAGGGATGATGGATCTGCCTCGAGTATGTCAAGGAAATCCGCTTTTACCAGTAGCTTCTACCAAGTCTTCATTTTTACACCGGTTGTTCCATCAACATACAGCTATGGATTACAGCTACAACTAAATCAAACACTTCCGGTCGCACGTGATAATGATTGTATTCATAAAGAATTTTCCATTTTTACGGCTGTCGACGGGATACTAACCAAAACTTCGTTGTAAGTCAGCGGAAAAACCCATTGTTGTAGCTTACAGAGCACATAAAATAAAACATGCTCTTCAAATGTCAAACATAAAATATATACAATTCAACAGAAAATGTGATAAACCTGGAGAAGCAGTGATACAAAATGCGGATGGATTGACAGTCATTGTAATGAACTCTCAGAATGCAAGCTCTGATATAGGGATGGATTTTAAATGGAGACAAGGTATATAAATTATTCCCAAAATTTACCCTGAAAGAAGATGTGGTGTGGTTTTCATTATAGAGTTGGTAAAGGTAACAACACGGATGTGATTGTTGAAGGTTTGTTAAAAATATAATATAAGTACTGTGCATTGATGTAGGCTAATGACTGACAATTTGCTTAACTTTGACTTTGAGGTGACAACTGTGGAGGTGTCATTATAGGCGAGCGCGCGTGTACTAAAGTACAAAATCGGAGTGGACTACCTGAATAACGAACGATGCGTGTGGTTATTAAATTCGCCTAACAGCACTAACATAACCTTGAAACTCCTTAAAGATGGTG